>BGPR01045500.1:0-12302 GCA_013235015.1 Araneus ventricosus | reverse complement strand
CCGCCAGATACGTCTTTATAAGGTTAAAAACCTAAATTTCATGTTTAGTATAGATTTCTATCGTTTATTGTTTAATCAGTGACATTTAACTCATAAATGTAATGATTAATATTTTCATAACTCTAATTAAAATCATTAAAATAAAAGAATACTTTGTTAGAGTATACAATAAAATATTTAAAATTTACCATAAGATTTAATTGCCATAACTATAAGTAAATGGAACAGAAATTAGCAGTTTCAATTTTTTCTCAGTTTGCACGAAGATTGTTATAAGATCACGTCTTCTAAATTTAATTTAATTTAATCAAGGGAAATTTTGAAGCAGTTTTGCACTCGACTTTACATAGTTCAAGAGAGCGCTTCTGCCATGCATCTTGAACCTGTCTGCGCATCTAAAGCCATTAGTAAATCCGAACAAAAGGAATTCCGTCTTAACTGCCATAAAGTTGGCGCGAAATAGCCTAACATAACCTTACTTCGCCGAGAGGTTCTTAATGATAGTTGTTCCTCCCATTTGAGAATGGCTGTGCTAATGTGCTCCATGACACCAAGCGGCAACGGATTCTTTGATGGAGTCTGCAGTGTGTAGAAATGAAAAGGTTACGTTAGAAATGGCAAGAAAATATTTTTATTTAACAATAATGGAAGTAGCATTGGTTAACGGGGCATGTACGTCATTCTTGGAGAATGATATATTGAAATTTATTTTTTAAAAGAGAAAGTCACTCAGTGATTCCTCACGAAATCTCCCAAACCACTAGGTCTAGAAATTTGAAATTTGGCAGGTGGTTGCTTTTTGGGTAGTAGGTGGTAGCGAAGAAAGGATATTTTGAAAATTTAATTATAATTTTAAAAATTAAAAATTACTCTAAATTTTAAACATTAGCAGAAGAAAATTTCCTAACAAACTTCCAAAATTTCCTAATTTCCTTCCACACAAAATCAATTCTAACATCATCTTAAAGTGCAAAAATTTAGCTTTTCAATGGCATTATAATTTCGTTTCTATGCGACAATGTGCTTAATTTTAATTAATTTTCAACTTGTTTTCAAACACATTCCTTATAAGGCCTTTTATAGTTCTCACGTGCTTTTTTCTCAAATTTATTCTTTGTTTTCGATTCTTATTTTACAAGTACTTTCTATACAAATTATTTTGTATTTAATTTATATCTATTTTATCTGTATAATTATGTTCTACCTACTGATTACTTGGAATAATATCAGCCATTTTTTAATTCTGGTTCTCAAAATCAGAGAGGAAAAACCGAGAAGTTGCATACAGGGAGATCCCAAAACATTAATTAATGAAAAGTTACCTAAATTTGTCACATTCTTATGAATCCCTGCTTTCTATTTCTGTTCCTATGCCACAGTGGCCTGATGATGACATCTCGTGTTCTAGGCCAGACTTCGATAGTAATCAACATGTCGTAGAGAATAGGAACTACCACCATACATTTAAAACTTCAGCCCCAGGCACGAGGACTGGAACAGCTTACAAGAATTGAAAAGAATTTTTTTAAACACCTCACACATCGAGCCGCTATTTTATATATTCATTGCTTGCAATTAAAAAAAGTGATTATGCTAAAATAATTTTTTAAATACTGGTTGGCAACTCAAAATATCAGATTTTATTTGATTTACGCCTCATTTTAAACTGCAGGAGTCTGTTTGTTATTTGTAATATTGAACCGTGATTTGAGGATGAGACCGATATATGATAACACATGACTTTTTTTCTAAATATTTTGACCCGGCCAAAATGTGTATGGGGTACCCGATAAACTAGGTCAAGATCCCAAATACGGGACCCAAGCGTTGAAGGTTGAAATCCTGATTCACGAAAGAAGCGCTTCATATAACGTCTTGGTGCACGTGAAATACCGTTTCATGTGTCGTCCTCTCCATCTGATCATGATTCAAAACCACGATATCCGTCCCCAAAGAGCCCTCATGTTCTTATAAACAGAACGTTAACGAAATTAAACTAATCTAATCTAATTTCTTTTCCAAAATTTGTTAATATGTATATTTCTTGTTCCAATCAAGCACTTAAGAATTGTGTTAAAAGTTATTGCCTATTCTCAAATAACTTGCTCATTATACGTACCATTTGAGTGTTATATATATATATATATATATATGCATTTAGTTAAATAGTTCAATTAATCAAAACATGTGTTATATTTTCAATATTTACAAATATTTATCTAAAAATTAAAATTAAAATCAAATTACCTTATCAAAAATCATACAAATGATATACAAAAGATAGTTTGATTAAAGACTCTTACACTATGGAAATCAACACACATTTAGAATTCAAACAATCAAATGCTTATCAGCCTTGGGAACTGATATCTGTAGCATTAAATCTTGATTTTGTGGCGTCAACCCTCTGAGAAAACCAACTGTAGGAAAATCGAAAAAATAGGGGAATAAATGCCTAAAATCTTTCAAGATTAGAAACGAGAAAGTAAATAACTTATAACTTCTTGAGCATTATCCTAAAGACAGTTCCGCATTTAATGTGAAAATATTATTTTTAATAAACATATATATAAGAAGCAAAGCATAACAGAAAAACAATAAAAAAAATAAAAAAAACTTTCACATCAAATTCGAAAAGATATGAAAAAAACGAATTGAAAATATATCCGAGTAAAGAAAAAAATGCGAATAATAACAGATGGAAAAATATATGTAAATGTATCACATACGCAATGAATGCGCTAAAAGCTTTAATTCCAAACGCCGATGTGGTAGATAGAGTGTAAATCGTATAATGAAAGAGCATAAACCGTAAAATGAAGGAGTATAAATCGTAAAATAAAAAACGCAATAATTGCTATAATTGCATTTTTCATTTTACGATTTATACTCTCTCTCTCTTTATATATACGTGTATATATATATATATAAATATATATATACAGAGAGAGAGTATAAATCGTAAAATGAAAAACGTTATATATATATATATACACGATAGCAGTAAGCAAGTTTGATTTTTCTTCTGACGAGTACATTGGAGAACACCATAAGGAATATTCGAGATAAGTCTAATCTTTTATTATGCATAATTCTACCTTTTCAGAACTATTTAGCTGTTTAAATACTCAAATATTTTGCATATAATTTCTTGTTTCAAGTCCATACTTTAAGCGGAAATGACATCTAACAAACTATATTTATTTTTATTTTGTATATTAATTTGTAAAGTTGCTATTGACTTTTTAATCATCCTGCAAATGCTATATAAATACGGACAAAGATCTATTATAATTAATATATTATAGTATTATATTAATTAATATATTATAGTTATTATTTATTTTTTTTAATTTCCATCGCAACGAAACATCTTAACTGCTCTATCCTGTAATTGAAATTTAAAAAAAAAATTATCCAGCGTAATTGTTCCAAGAAAAATTCCAACTGATGCTCAACCGTCGTGTATGTTGATTCACGAAGAAGACAGATACTTTTCCTACAAAATGTCATTATGGACCCTTCTTCAATACAAAGCTGTTAGTGTATGAGATGAAATACGTTAAGCTTTTTCAGACGTCAGCAAATTAGAGCAGAGTAAAAAATGAAATTATAAAACTATGCCTTTAAAATACTTCAAATTTTGACTTTCTTATATCAAATACGTATGAAATGGAAGTTAATATGTTATAAAAAAGAAAATTGTCGGATAGCATTACATTCACCAGAACTGTCTGAATCATTTATATTAAAGATGCGCCAATATGGATAGTTAGCACATGCTATACAGGACGTCGAATGCAGCTTTTTTGGAGCGTGCGAGGCAGAAAAACTCGTGTAACTTAGAGGCAAATGACAATAAAAGAAAAAAACAACCTTATGATGGTGCGCTGCGTTATGAAAGAAGGAAATATTCCTGCCGATATTTTGAAATGTATATATTAAATTTACCATTTGTAAATTATCTGTTAATAGTTCTTTTGTCTGTGTACGCATTTCTATTGTGAAGAAATTATATGAAAACTTTTCATATGGACTCCTCAGTAATTCAATCAGGCCTCTTTATTTTCCTCAATTTAAACATGGTGGACAAACAATAACACCGTTTTCGAATTGAATTTCGATTGTTAAGCAATTAGGGTTATTCCGAAACACTCCGAAAAAACTTCGGCGATTGTTAGAGGCGAAAAACACGATTAACAGTGTAGACCTTGTATGTGAATCGAGCTGCATATATACAACCATAATCAATTTTGCTGTAATATTTTGGGTCCGCATTGTTTGAGATTACCTCATAAGAACATACTTGATCTTTCTATAACATGTTACAACCAAAAGTATGTTCCTAAATTGCTGCACTGATAAATGTATTTAAAGCTGGTTGGGAGAGCTCCTCGTTACACCAATGAAGTTCGAAAGCACCTAAATGTCTCATTATGACTTCATTTGATTGGGCTTCATAACACGTCCCAATGTCCTGCTAGATCAACGGACTTATAATGTCGAGGCTTCTTTCTCAGACATCACATGAAAGAAAAAGTGTATGGGAACTCCTCGCATCATTTGCAGGTCTTATCTTTCGAATACTTGCCACGGAGGCCCGGGTCATGGCAGGATTCTTTCAAAATCTTAAGATTTCGCGTAAAACCGATGCCAAACCAGTGTAAGAGCTTGTATTCGAAATTCCGAATGCCTTCTCTAGCTTTTTCTAAAGAAGTTATTTAGAAGATCCTAAGTTGGAAGTGTCCAGAAGATATTTTGCTAATCTCATGTTTAAAATGATATTTGTTACATTTACATGCTTTCTCTTTATTTTTCTTTACTTCTTTTTATTCCAGCACGTAAATAAAAAGTTTTTCCGACCCTACAATGATATGTGACTTCTTTATTGTCACTATCGGTCGTAAGCTAAAAACCACGTTTTTGACACATAAACCACATTATTAGCCCTAACCTTTATCAAAGTGTCATATAAAAGTAGCAGAAAAGGGCTTACGGAAAATAAGATTTGCGGTTTCTTTCAACTAAATGCATTTTAGGGTCTACATATTCTCGGCTTACGTAATTAGCAATAAATCTAGATATCACATAGAGGTCGGTACAATTGAGTGGTGCAGCGAAACTTTCTACTTGACACTCGGGGGAAGAGAAATAATTCTCTAGAGCTGTAGGATATGTATAGTAGGCTTACGAATGGATTAAAATTCTATTAGTCGAAGACATGCATAATTTACGAGGGAATGACGGTGTCCCTCTGGAATACTTTATTTTAAATGAAATGTTTAGCTACTTCTAGTAAAAGAATGTTGTCAAATAAATGCCCCAAGCAGAAAAAGAATTATGCTGTTTTAAGTATGCTACTAAGTAACTTTTAAGCCGTCCATTCACTTCAATTATAGCCATGCCATTTTTTCTAAGCCCGGTTTTTTACACCAATTTTAATCGAAAAATACAGGCATACCATTCACTTGTATTTAAATGGACGCTAACTTTGAACGAATGTGGGGATCGATCGTCGTTTTCTCTCTAAAGCTGCTTGTCAATCGGTATTCGATTTTCCCCAGTCAGCATATTTTAATTTATGCTGCCCTCAAAGCGGGGCGCAAGACATTGCTCGCTTCGCTAGCCTCTTTCAGGGTCCCACTGAACTCCAGCCTTTACACTCCTATTTTAGTCCAGACGAAATCCCAACTACCTTAAGCCATTTGGCTGATTTCCATAGATTTTTAGGCCTTTTTTCTTTTCGTGTTCTAAAATATCTAGTTTATCTCTGAAGTGAATGGCCGGCTTTACACAAGCTAATTCCGTAACAGAGCGAAATCCTCTACGGAAGGGTATTACGTACAAATTCGATTCGAAATTACATAGTATAGCAGAGTTCGAAATCCTTTCTTCACAATATAGGGCAAAAAAAGTAAAGAGAAGTCAAATAATGTAACAGCAACAGTTTATTATGACAAATAATCTTATTCATGATAATTGCAATTGCAGAAAACCCAAATTGTCCCAGCCAGACTTTTTGATATTTCAGCCACACATTCTTACACAGGCTTTATTTCCTGAAAACTTCCTGAGATATTTCGGACAAACTCGGAATTTCATAGTTACGAAGGAGAAGGTCTTCAAATGATTTATAAGGAGTCTCATAAGCTTCTGTTATCATAAGAAACAGAAGAAGTCAAAACATGATGGGTTTGGCGTTATAGGAGTTCAAAGAACCGGAAGCATCATGCCCGATACGATGCTATCTTAATTTCCAATTTCGGAAATCACAGTTAACATCATCATTCTAGAAGAACACTGAAAGCCGCGTAGCAACTGAGAAAAATGCCCAACTACTAAAAGTTCCGGTTGGATATACATATATCAAGTATTTCCAACCAACCAGACAAAGAAGCAAAAGGTTTTCAAGAATTTATATTGTGGTGACCTCCAAGCCAAGGTGCTGATGAGCCTTGCAGAAATTGTGGCAACCCCTAAGGTTGAAACTAAGAATTCGTACTGGAAGTCAAAATACGAAACGCCTGGCGTAGAGGTGTGGCGATGTGAATCTTGTGTGTGATATCTATAATAAAATTTAATACTCATATACGCGTTCCATAGTGGTGAGCTGGGTTATTCTTGCAATCAAGATTCGTACTCTCTGAAAGGTTTTCGTCTAAATGAAAAGACAGCAATATTTAATTTAAGCCATAATTTCGTGTAGAATCGTCTCGTCACTTTGTTCCCGGCATTTTAATGACGACTTCATTGGTTTTATTTTTTTCAGTGGCAAGAACTCCTACCGTAAATGATTCTCACTGTTAAGGGATTTTTTTCTCCGTTACATTGTTCTGTGGTTTCGATTTGCACACGCGAAATATTTTGTCGGTTTGATATTTTACTTTCGATTTTATCTTTAATGCTAGTGTTAACAATTTGTACAAAAATTTCCTTATAAACCCAAGTATTATATGGTCATAATTACCAAATTGTCATCAAATGTAATATTAGTAGTTAATGATATAAGTTATTACGTATACGGTTATTTGGTTCTAAACCTTTTATGATATCCAAGTGTAAAAAAGGTGTTGTACAAATTCCAGTGTATTATCTATCACAATCTATGGTTTGAATGTGCGAAAGCGCTTTTGCTCTCGATACTCCAAAAGCAATAACTGAATGAGTAACAAGATACAATTATATAGTTTCTCATCTTATCTCCCGTCCAATACTGCGTCATTAATTGGAGACGTACTAATGAAACCAGAGGCCACAGATCTATTTCCGCGGATCGAAAAAAAACAACTAATAAATCGTTCGGGTGAATCATCTCAGCTGTTAGCATCAGACACTAGTTGGCACCAGGCACTAGTTGGCACTCAGCTCTTAGCACAGTTCAAAGCTGCCAAATGGTAGTAGAAGAATGAGATGGTAGAAGTAGAAGGGACAGGCAGTATGGCTCTACATGCTCAGAAGTTTTCAGCCAGTTTCAACTGGATCTACTGACGTTAGAGTTGAAATTGTGTTCCTGCCTTGAAGAGAAAGTACTAATCACTCTTGACTTTCTTCTAGTGAGGTCAATATTGACAATGTAGGATTATTGCGTATATGATGTTTATGGGAACAGGGGAAGTCAGGAGAAGTTTAGGTGTTCTCGCAAACCATCCGAACTGTTTCGGAATATAATTCATCGCGCTGAAACTTTGAATGTTGTCGATAATTTTATGTTAGAATTATTTTTGCAGCATTTGCCAATTTCGATTCAAACGATTTTAGCTGCGGTTATGCTGTTAGAGAGAGTCAATTTGGGACTGCACATCCTCAGTTCTTTTCCCATTCAATTCCTTCTACCGCATGAAGAAGCTAATTCTATGTGATTCTAGATTGTCTTTGTGCTTCTTATTCCTCCAACAAGTTTGTCGCATTAGTACAGAAACATCCTGTATATCTTAATTTTCAATAATATCCTAAATAATTTGAGCACCTTTAACCGTATTTTTCCTGGTGGTGTACATGGTTTAACATTAAAATAAAATTATTATGTCTCTGCTTGTATGTGGCACAAATACTGTACTACTAAGCTATTAGGATACCTTCCTACCACAAGGCCATAATCTGTCTTTTCTCAAATCATCTGTAAAAAAGATTTACTTGCCTCTCTTATTGTATTCTTTCATCCCTTAACTTGTATTACAAGCAATAATCCATCATGTGTGATGAGTAGATTTATGGTTATAATGAAAGATTTTCAGATCTTATCTTCCTATGATTGGCAGAGGAGGAAGAACTTACCTGCCGCCGTCGCCAGAATTCGCACTTTTAAAAGATTATTCCTATTTCATCCGCATTATACAGACAAGCACCGTTTATACGTCTTTCAAGCGACTGAAGTAAAAGAACATAAAAATTAAGAGACATAAACAAAATTTTAATAAAAACTTTCATTATTAATTAAATTTAAGATTACTAATGAAAATTCATTTAAAAGTACCAAATAAAAATTGTAGCATATTAGTACAACATAGTTCAGGAAACAATAATTAATTTTTAAAATTTAACATTTGTCATTAAAGAGAAAAATTCATACCTTTATTATACACCTTGAGCGCTAATTTTATGTTCCTTATTTTATACGATTAATGTACATGTATGTAAGGCCTTTATTTCGAACCGGTAGGGAGGAATATGATGTAATTCACTCTGCTTTCTAGGAAAAGTTTCCGCCTCAATGCGAATGGAAAAATAATGACTGGGGAAGAAAATTTGCGAATTTTTGAAGAGGCGGAAAGTGACAAATTACAGGAGCTTTGCGTCATTTTAACAAAGTAGTTTAGCAGTGCGATGTTTACGAATAAATAGGGACTGTGATGAAATGGCGCATAAATGTCAAACACTTTTTAATCAGAAACATCTAAACAGAGCTTTACTTCATTAGATTCATAAAAATCTAAATATATTATGTGAAATATTTAATAAATAAATTTAAACCCCAGTACTAATATATGGTGAAAAATCATGCATATTTTCTTGTTTATTAAGAACAAAGTAATTATTGATTGAATTATTCAAAGCAACATATTATATCTATCGATACATTTAGAAATAGGTGTAAATCAATTCCATTCCTTCGTTTGCCTATTTTACAACTTCCCAAACAGAATTTTTGAACAACAACAAAAATATCTTCATTTGCCTATACGAATAATAAATAAATATTTTCTTTTTCATTCGAGTTCAGAACCAAGATTTACTGAATCATTCATTCATTACTGATTCCGAAAGTATTCCGATTCATTAATGCAAATACATCGGAAAGAAGTTTTATCATAATGGAGCTAAATAAATGCTCATTAGGGGCACGAGGGATTCATTTCATTTGTCGATTGAGAAAATCGCTAGCCTTTATAAATATTCATTAAGCAAAAACAGAATCTTTTCTGCGTTTCTTCTTAATTGAAGATTTATTCAGAATGCATTTATTGTCATGAGATGAATCGTCTCTAATTATAGCAGTATATTCTTTGAGGTAAAAAGGCCTTTTTTGATGAACTTCGGATGCTTAATATATTGATCAGCTCCTATGCTTTTTCTTCTTCTAAAGTTAAAGATGTCGATTTCTGCGATAAAAATTATAAAAGAAATATTTCGTTAAACTCGTATATATCCTTCTGAAATTATGACCGACTGCTTATTTTTTATGATATTCACTTTAAAAAAATTTAATCTTTATTCAACCGCAGCAACTCTTGCAGATTCTTATATTTTTATTTATCTGATTTTTTCTTATAATTTTTGAGCCTAATTTTTATATTATAATTCTGTCTTTTCCTTCTGCTCCAACCTCGGTAAACAGAACTTGTATTGGTTAACAACATTCAAGAATTTAGTCAAATGCCAAAGATTTATAAAATGTCTGTATAAAATAGGATATCTGTGTTTGTGTTTGTTTTGAAGAAAATGTTCGATTGCACACCTATCAATTAACTCTTACATGATTGAGACCTCATGAGTATCTTTGGTTTTGTAAAATTGATTTATTGTACTGTCTTAAGATTTTTCCGTCCCGTCGCATAGTTAAATCGGTATGCATGCAGCCATTTGAAAGCCATTTTGAACTGCAGGTAATTTCATTCCTGTATTCCTTTAAATCACCGTGTCATCACATTTACTGACAATGGCGGCAGAAAGATGAAAAATCAATTCCCTGATCGTACTGAAGAGATCAGAAATAATTTTAAAAAGTGTGAAAATTATAGTATTTCTTCAGTGTAATCTTTGTTTTAAGAGCATACGTTAAATGTTTTTCTCACCTGTAAATTAAGGTTTATGCATCATTCTATAGATATAAAGATCTATGAGATTCACAAAATTAATCGTGACATATGAGAAAAAAATCAACTAATATGAACACATGAACTAGAATTAATTTTGTCTGTAAAATTTAATGATATTTCTTTAGTTATTTAATGTAATGGTCCGATTAATTTTATCCTAAAAGAAAACTATAAAAATAAGTGTCGAACTACTACAAAAGGTAGAAAACTGAAAAAATAAAAAAAATACACTTCAGCAAACCTCTTGCAAATCAGACGGGTGTGCTGTGCACTCAGCCCAACACGGTACATTCTGTATTTAGCATGTAGTAAAGCGGACTTTTCTTCTAAAAGAATTGAGCTGAAATTGTGGTAATAAATCTAAAATTTTGCTATCAAGAACACGCACCGAATTCCATTTATATAGGTCAACGCGTTTCCGTGTTAACACGTGTTCACTGAACGACAGACAGTCAGTCCACTAACAGATTTGCTTCAGCACATAATACAGAAGAAATATTTTAAAAATAAAATCATTCGACAAATTTCCTTTTTAAACCTTTTTGGTTGTTTCAGATATTATGTTCAAATGCACGAAACGCATTAAAAGACAAATTTACCCATCAGTGTTTTTGTTTAAAATTTAAAAGATTGTTAATCTAAATTTTGTAGTAAAGACTGTAAAATAAATTTTATTCGTCAGGCTAATTGTCTTTTTCAGTAATCGATTTTATCTATAGACAGACGTACTCGCAAATAAAAAGTTTGCATTTTGTTTCAGATAGGTCTAAAAATGTAAGGATATATTAAAATCTGAAGATCAAAATTAGTGACGATTAAATATGGTCACTAATCTTTGTAAAATTCATATACGAGAAAGTAAATTTGTCTAAAGATAACAACAATTTGATCCCTCCTAATTTTTTAAATATCCTTAATTCCTTTTTAATATTAATTACATCATGCATCTGTGATCGATTAAAAATAACGAGACTCATTTGCTTCATTTGCTATGAGATCCAATCATTAAAATTTCTTTATATTTCATCTGCTATTTAATGCAGTTTCGATTAACTAAATAGTAAAAATAAGCGAAGCTAAATAAAACAGTTTATAAGATAATTAGTAAAGCATCCATCACTCGTTCTTTAACGTAACTTTAATAATCAGATTATTAACTTCTAAGCAAACTCAGTATTCAATATAAATCTGAGTTGTAATTTACGATATTATAATTCGAAAGTTTCTCTCGAAATCTTGAGTTTCTTCGAAATTTAAGGCATCATTTTTTCTTTCGGCTCTTTTACGCGAAAATACGCATTAAAAATTTCTCTAACTTTTCAGAATGCGCTAAGTTTAAAATTTACCACTTATCAATCATTGTAGAAAGAGAGAGCTGTTCCATTCCTCTCGCAATATTGTATTCGAAATTTGTAGTAAAGGCGGAGGGAAATTGACACTTTTTGGGGAAAATGATGATTTATGGTCTTGGAATAGGGGAAAATAGCTTTAGTTTTTCACGTCCTAGCTTTCTTTTTGTCGCTTATTATGGAAGAATCTGAAGGGAGAATAATGTGGATTATTACAAAAGCAACATCTTTCGGCCTTTTGTATTTGCTTTTTCAGGAATTTTGTTGGGAACATTGATCTTTTCATTAATTTTGTTATTATTTGTTTGCTCAGGCAATGCAAGCGATTACATATTATCCAGTGAAATTTGATTGAAATGATAAGGCTATTCTATATACACTCACATGAGCGGATTCTCTGCTCTTAATTTCATGTGGTATCCTCTTTAAGCATAGAACATATGTATTAGTAAATATCGAGTTCGAAGTGATGAAATTTTAACATAAGATAATTTTGCATTGCTTTATTTATCAGACCATTATATTTATCAATAATATTAACAATTTATAAATGCTCAATTGTTTCATTTTATTTAGCTAATTAATTAATTTGGTTGATAAATAATATGCTTTGACTTCAATAATTTTAAATTTATAT
>BGPR01045499.1:0-12302 GCA_013235015.1 Araneus ventricosus | reverse complement strand
CGTTCCCCTTCGGGGTCACCCCACCTCATATGAGATCCCCCCTTAGATACAGCCACCTTGATACACTCAAAAAATATTGTTGAATCTTACGGAAAATCATAAATTAAAACTTCGAGAATATTGGAGGAATATTTTCGAGTTAATTTGCTAAAATTGTAAACGTCCGGAACTGAAAAGATTTCTTGTCTCTGACTTAGAAATTTTCTCAAACTTTATCTCTAATAATTCCTATTCTGAAACGAAATTTCATAAGGCTGCTATATACACTCTAAAAGGAGTACTATTAGCCCTATCCCAAATCTATTATTTCACATTTATAGTTGAATTTAATGGTTGAAGAGCGAATGAAATTAGGTGTGCCATCAGCCGGCACACTGCGCCGCAAACGGTTAAAGGAGCTAGAAGAAAAAAGTCGCCTCGGAATTAAAGAGTTAAAATACATGGAAACAACCATATGCCAAATTATAATACTTTTCATTCAATAATTTTTTGTAATCAGGGAAAACCTTTGTGACCACCCTATATATTATCTCCATCCGCTAGACAAAATTCTCTTGTGATTGTTATATTTTCGCGAATTTGTAAAAATAGGATTCCTTTTCACATAGAATTATCACTGGTGAAGATAAAACTCATTTCGCTTTTTCTAATATGTCCCGGATTAGCTCGGCAACCCCACCTCGGCCGGGATAAAACCTTTCCCTCTGATACCGTCTTCGGGTGATTTGTTTGGCGCGTTTTCTCTTTTTTTAAGGTTTCCGCAATCACTGGAAGTGTGTCTTATGACACGGTATTAAGATATTATGTTCTTGCCGTCTAATATTAATGCGATGCTGAAAAAGAAGAAAATCACTAATGCTTCACTCCTTCGCCCGTCAAAGGAGTGGAACCTATCTGTGCGAATGAACGCCTGCGTCACAGAAATGGATGGTTTTGACGTTGGGAGAAAAATTCATAGCAGGAAGACTGAGCTATTAATTGGATGGAATCTGAGTAATTGAATAGAATGTTGGGAAATATACGATAGAAATGTTTGGAATTAGTGAATTTGTATTTTCGTTATTTTGATCCGTTAAATTATATCATGATAGTAATGTGGAAATAACATAAATAGTTTGAAAAAAAATAATTCGTGTGTAATGTTTGAACAAATTAGCCGTGGTGCCTCTAAGCCATCTGTCAATTTAAATAATTTTTTTTCTAAATAATTTTTGATGTTGTCAGTTTCTGCAAATGGCGACATGTGACATTTTTTTTCGTTTTGTTTTAGATTAATTCTTTTAAAAAAACCAGTAGAAATCCTTCAATATTTGAAGTTTCTTTAACATTTATTAATTATAACTTGTTATGAATGCAAAGATAAGAGACTTTATAGTTAAAAATCCCATAACCCAGTGTTCTGAGTCAATCAATCAAACCAGTAGAAATCGTGGTAGCGTTTAGTGATGGTTATTTCATTATCCTTCTTAATTATTTATTCTTTTATTGATGAATATAGTAATTAAAAGCCTTTTAGAGTAAAATGAATAATGGCGCTAGAGTAAGAATTTTATTACTCGGCTTCTAAGATATTCAATGAAAGTTTGATGGCTAACCAATATTTTTATTGTACACCATTGCCTTTATAACTCCATTTCGCTTTAAAATGTCTAATATATGATCTCACATGAAATGATTTTTTAAATTGAGTTTATTTTTTTAAAAAAATTATAATCATTAAATGACACAGCTTTTTAAAAAATATTTTTATTTATTTTCCATATTAATCACGTTTCTTCACTGAAGGTGTTCTGGAATATTATTAAGTTATGTTTTAACATCAAGTTTAGAAGTTTGTAAATATTCGAAGGCAATATTAGGAAGATTTGAAGATAATGGGAAGATCTCTAACTTTAGCAGCACTAGGGTCTTATGTAGCGCCATAATAAAGATTTCAAAAGCTCCTGCATTAGCTATTGCTTTCACTGAAACAAATCTTCACATTTTTATTCCATATGCATAACATTAATAGCTTCTTGTGTACACATTATAAGCCAAATATACATACAAATGGTTTATATCAATTTGCGAAAAAAAAGAATATTTTATTTCATATCCAATGCTTTGTACAAAATGAATTTACTTTTAAAGTTTACTTTATAATCATTAAAAGACACAGCTTGTCCTTGCATTATTATTATTTATTTCCACTTTTTGTCACTTTTCTTAACAATCGTATTCCTAAGGCCATTGAAATAAAGGAACCTCAAAATACGGGAACTTCCGAGTTCCTCTGTCGAAGATAAGGGAAAGCCACAGTGACAGCTGGCATTGTCAGAATTGTAAGAAAACCACCCTCTTCCCCAAACACATTTGGACGAGCCACTCTAACGAAGAAAGCACGCGCCGCGCGTGGGAAATCAATCACACTTAAGGAAAGGGGGTGGAAATTTCAGAGTGAAATTCGGACGGCTATCGTCTTTTGCTTGAAGGGACGTATGGGACGGTCCCGTATCGATAGAGTTAAGACAATGTTTTCTGGATTATTATTGAGCCATAATATAACATCGAGTTAGAGGTATGTAAACACTCAAAGGAAATATTAAAAAGTTTTCACCGAAATAAAATGTTTTTAACTTCCGCACCAGCCATAAAAAAGTTCTCAGAAGCTACTACATAAGCTACTGATTTCACAGAAATCAGTCTTCACACTTTTATTATGCACATAGCGTCTTACGTACACAATATAAAACTAATATATATACAAATGGTTCGTTTTAAAGTAAATAATTTAATATAATCACTAATATCATTTTGTGTTCTATAAAGCAAACTATGCGTCCTTTCAAAAAAATATTATAAAAGTAAGAATATTTGTGCATCTTATGTTAAGGGAATTTTATGATTTTAACAAGACATTGGGGCTTGCGGTGCTCCATATATTTGTTCTGGGAACTTTGCAGAAACTTTTGTCAGAAATTCTAGACAAAAATGTTGTCTGCAGCTTAAGGTTTCATCCTTTTATACTCTTTTCTCTTGCAAAACATCCCTTTTATGTCCCTAGTCAGAAATAACTTTCAAAATCTGCAGTATTCCATCTGGGTGTTTTGCAAAATACTCGCGTAGACAGTCGCAGTGGATTTCTAAGGGATTTAAACCCTCTTTTCTAAGCTGTGAATTCATTAAGGAGTTCCTCAGAAAATTGCAACTGTCTGCTTCAATTGAAATCCAAATCTCATTTGTGAAAATATTTTTAATTTTATCTGCATGCTATGATAAAATGCCTGTCTGGAATAAATCGAGATATCTTCTTATTTTATTGTCTGGAGCTGTTGTCTGGTTTGAAATGTTTTTATTTTACTGAGATATAAGAGAAATACTTGTAAACTTGTATTTATTGCACCAACGAACACAAATTTAATATTTATCGCGAAATTATTCTGACAAATTTCTTGAAATTTTGCGACTTCCTGTGAAATTCAAAGACTTTGGCACAATGCCATTTAAAATTGGAAATATTTCGCTGACCATTGCAAAAGAATGTTGGTTTATTTTACTTTTAAAAGCTGTTGTTTAGTAAATTTAAAGATTATGATTTTTGATACCTAAGAAATTTTGATATTTCTTTACACGCAATTACTTTCTCACAGTCAATTATTTTGAAGCATTTTTGAGAACTATTTCCACCGAATATTCATATTCCTAGTCATCTTAAAACGCTATTGCTGATCACAAGACAAAAAAAAATTAGATTGTTAAGAATACAGCTGAATTAGCATAAAAATTTTCATTTGTAATAGGCTGATGTCCCACACATGAAATTCTTAATTACATGTACGATTGTGGAATAGCTATTGGTTGTGTGAGTATACTCTAGGCAGTTTAAAAATAGCACATTTCTCAGGTCACGATGTTTGCTTCATATGGTGCCCAGTATTTTTCCATGAGAACTTAGTTAATCAAAATTGTCACTTTTCTCAGGACGCGATGTTTGCTTCTTATGGTGCAGAGTAATAGTAGTAATAAAAAAAGTTAATCTCGCTTGAAAGATAGCTGATTTTGAATTTTGGTAAAGGCATAATTTCATTTCTGTTTTCCTATTCACTGAATAGTTAAACCAAAATAGTGTTTAATAAACATATTTGATTACTTTCAGCATTAATGTTTTCAATCTATGTTACAAAGCTCATCTAGAAAGTAAGTACCGTTTGGGTATTAAAAAAGATTAGAAATTTATTTTAATTTGTATTTTATTACAGAAAAATATACACACCTTAAAATACTTAACGGTATATTCACCAAGCGGCTTAAGGCATGTGAACTGTCTTGTCACTAATTGCAACATACCCGCTTCGTAGAATTCGGCCGCCTACGACCTGAACGAGTTCTGGATGTTTACCTTGATCTCGTCATCACTTGCAAATTGCTGGCCGGTAAGAAATTTCTTGAGATAAGAAAACAAATGGAAGTCGGATGGAGCTAGGTCCGAACTGACTTTCACTTATCTTACCATAAATTTCAGAAGGTCGACATTTATCACATTCAAAAACTTGATAACGGCTCTTGTTTCACAGCTGGCGGGCCGATCGATTGTTTTAAACATGATTACCGACAAACAATGACTTCAAAGGTTAACGTAAACAAACAAAATGGCTAAGCTAATTCGTTCTCGAGTTGAAGTATATAGCTACGCATGCGCGACCTACGTGCTGTCAGATGCGCGGGAGATGTGCGCAAATGGTACTTACTTTCGGGATGATCTTAGTATATAATGAAAACTAAGATTCATTTTGGATCGAAAATTCTTTGAAGTTGAAAATGGTAATTACTTTCGGGATGAGCTTAGTATATAATGAAAACTAAGATTCATTTTGGATAGAAAATTCTTTGAAGTTGAAAATGGTAATTACTTTCGGGATGAGCTTAGTATATAATGAAAACTAAGATTCATTTTGGATCGAAAAGTCTTTGAAGTTGAAAATGGTAATTACTTTCGGGATGAGCTTAGTATATAATGAAAACTAAGATTCATTTTGGATCGAAAAGTGTTTGAAGTTCAAAATGGTAATTACTTTCGGGATGAGCTTAGTTTATAATGAAAACTAAGATTCATTTTGGATCGAAAAGTCTTTGAACTTGAAAATCATAATTTAATAGAAAAAAATTTTATTTTCATTTTAAAAGTTAGTCTAAAACTTGCTCGTGATTTATGCTTGTGAGAAAATGTAACGCTCTTCCAGTTAGAAATCTAAACTGTTTTCTCCATGTGAAGTGGAAATTAATTTTCTCTCAGCATATATGTTAAGAAACTATGACGTATTAGGGGATAAATAGAAATAATTTAAACCAATATTTGATTTGCTTAATTGGCATTGAACGTAATTCTTTGATTAAAATAAAACGTGAAATTCTTGTCCAACAGCTCTAAAATGTAATCTGAATTATTTCAACGATCAGAGAATAGCAGAATTACCATGTTTACAGGAAGATTGCAGGAAATTACAGTTCTTCTTTGAACAGCAGTAATAATTATTTTCGGTATGCTGACAGTAAGCAAATAAATTGGACTTCTTTTTTTCACTGCTTTCATTCGACATGATATCTATTAACGAATGGATAAGATTCTTGCAGCAAATTAAATGTCTGTATGTTTTATTGCACAGAGTTTCAATTCCCGGAGTAATATCAGAAGAGCGTAAACAAATATTCTTAGATTTATAATCATTCCAAAAGAATTAGTTTAACTAACTAGTATAGATCAGAAACAGATATAAACGACCGGTTTGTTTTACTATTTACTTTATGCATGTGCCATTTGTTTCTTGTTTCTTGAAATGTTTTATAGAAAAGAGATCTGCTTCAACCAGTTATGTTATTTTCGAGTTTCATTAAAACCTTTTTAATAAAGCTGATTCTTTAAAGAACAATTTTTAGGCTAGAATAAACATTAAATAATATTTATCTTAAATATTAATGAATTATTGTTTTGTTTGGCATTTAATTTTAACATTCGTTTCAATATTTAATTTATTTCTGTGCCATTTCTTTCTTGTTTCTGAAATAGTTTCACAAGAAGAGATTTGCTTCAGCGATTTATGAATCATCTGAATTTATATAAATCCTTTTCAATGATGATGATTCTCTACGTTAAAATTTGTAGAATAGAATAAATACGGATTAATAACTATTTGAAATATAAATGTATTATTGTCTCAAAAGAATCGGAAAAATATTTCTTTGAATATTAAAATCGGATTTCATTTCATATTTAAAATTGAAAATTACATGTGTTCTTCGAGCTTGTATACGACAACTAAGCTGGTTTTGATAGAAATATGCAATGCCTATACATTATATTTAAATTTAAAAGAACTAAAAAAAGAGGATTTTATATGGTGAGTCCAGGGTTAAAGTGGACTCGACCAAGTCCATGTTTTGATAATTTGCACTCACACTGCCACGATAGTGTAGAAATCATACAGGGTGTCCACTGAAGTCCTTCTATGACAAATTAACTTCAGAACGGCGACAACTATTGCCACAACTTGGTGTCTAGGTATACTAAATTGACCATGCGTTACACGGTGAGATCAGTTATACCGCCACCTGTCGGCAAACAACGGTGTTATTTTTCTATCTCAAAAACGGTACATGTCGTCAGAAAGGGTACGGCGCATAAAGTACGCCATCTGATCTCAGTGTTCTAAAAAGTTATATGTCCGCAAAGTCTTAAAGAATCCTTTCTGTAATAAAAGAAAGAAACACCAAAATTGGTTAACTATGGTCGGCGCGTTAAACAACAAAAATTCACTTCATGCAAAATAAAATTTTTAAAAAATGCAGAAAAATACATCTCTCCAATAGTACAAAACAGGAAACAATTGAAACTATTGACAGTCCTTGTCCTTCCTGAGATTTGAAAAGGCTTCGTTTGGGAGCGCTCCGCTAACTCCTTCCTTTTTGCGCAGCCCTATGTTCTTTTTGGAATAGAATTCAATCAAACGAATATCCGAATTCACACAGTAGAAAAAGATTATAAATTTCCCTCGGAATAGTCTGAAAGAAAAAAAAGATGATTTAGATTAGTTTAGTTATATTAACACCTCATTTTGAAACAGCGCGAGTCTTGTTTCTGATCGGATCTCATAATTCTGCACAGCAATCAAATGAAGAGGATGGCATCTTAGTTAGAACTCCCTCTCCAAACTTCCACACCACATCAGCGGGTGATCGTTTGATGCATGTAGCAGCAGAGTAACGAATAGTCAGAGATTCTATCAAAAATGATTTATTTGACTACTTACAAAATGAAGACTTTCAGTCGCAGATAAAAATTTGAAAAACTGAACTCTTTAAAGTTTAAGTATCATATATGTGATGTCGAGCGCAGGTAAGAAATGGCTGTGTCAGATATACGTGACGTCGGGCTCTGGTAAGAAACATCTGTCACATATGACGTCGAGATCTGGAAAGAAACGTTTGTCACATATATGTGACGTCGGGCTCTGGTAAGAAATGGCTGTGTGAAATATGTGACGTCGTGTTCTGGTAAGAAACATCTGTCACATATGACGTCGAGATCTGGAAAGAGACGGCTGTTACATATATGTGACGTCGGGCTCTGGTAAGAAATGGCTGTGTGAGATATATCTGACGTCGAGCTCTGGAATGAAACGACTGTCACATTTATATGACGTCGGGCTCTGGTAAGAAACGGCTGTGCCACATATAAGTGACGATTGGTAGCGAAAGAGTTATCAAAGACGTCTTGGTTCAGTGCTTAAAAAACAAGACTGAAGATGTCATTACACCCACTACATATAATTTAGCGTGCAGGATCTCGTTCGTAGTCATACGAAGTCTATTCGAGCTTACATGAATTGGTGTCATACATTCTTCGAGCTACCAAAGTTATTCACAATGAAATTTACTGACATAAGTGGTTTTAATAAAAACTTTATAAACATCTTTAACACTGTCATACCGAGCGAGGCGGTCCCGGGCGGTCTGAAAATTTCCTCTTAACAGAGACGAAGGGCAGTCTGAGGCGGTTGCCATCTTTGGAGAGGAGGGGAGGTACTAAGATCGCTTAGGAGATAAGCACGGTAGGGAAGAGTCCAATTATCCTTGCAAACCATAGCCCATTTCCGTGCGCCTTAAGAGAATGTTATAGCAGGGGCTGTGTTGGTGGGGGAAATGAGGACCCAGGTTGGGTGAGTCCAATTCACGTCGTTTTCCCCAAAAACTCAAGGTTTTAACCCTTTGCAGCGCAAGGCATTAAAGTTTTTGAAATATGATGAAAAAAATCATAAATGGGTTTAGTTTATTGTCTAGACATAGAATTTACAATTTTTTTTAAAAAATCTTACTTCATTCCTGGGGGGGGGGTCGTTCCCCTTCGGGGTCACCCCACCTCATATGAGATCCCCCCTTAGATACAGCCACCTTGATACACTCAAAAAATATTGTTGAATCTTACGGAAAATCATAAATTAAAACTTCGAGAATATTGGAGGAATATTTTCGAGTTAATTTGCTAAAATTGTAAACGTCCGGAACTGAAAAGATTTCTTGTCTCTGACTTAGAAATTTTCTCAAACTTTATCTCTAATAATTCCTATTCTGAAACGAAATTTCATAAGGCTGCTATATACACTCTAAAAGGAGTACTATTAGCCCTATCCCAAATCTATTATTTCACATTTATAGTTGAATTTAATGGTTGAAGAGCGAATGAAATTAGGTGTGCCATCAGCCGGCACACTGCGCCGCAAACGGTTAAAGGAGCTAGAAGAAAAAAGTCGCCTCGGAATTAAAGAGTTAAAATACATGGAAACAACCATATGCCAAATTATAATACTTTTCATTCAATAATTTTTTGTAATCAGGGAAAACCTTTGTGACCACCCTATATATTATCTCCATCCGCTAGACAAAATTCTCTTGTGATTGTTATATTTTCGCGAATTTGTAAAAATAGGATTCCTTTTCACATAGAATTATCACTGGTGAAGATAAAACTCATTTCGCTTTTTCTAATATGTCCCGGATTAGCTCGGCAACCCCACCTCGGCCGGGATAAAACCTTTCCCTCTGATACCGTCTTCGGGTGATTTGTTTGGCGCGTTTTCTCTTTTTTTAAGGTTTCCGCAATCACTGGAAGTGTGTCTTATGACACGGTATTAAGATATTATGTTCTTGCCGTCTAATATTAATGCGATGCTGAAAAAGAAGAAAATCACTAATGCTTCACTCCTTCGCCCGTCAAAGGAGTGGAACCTATCTGTGCGAATGAACGCCTGCGTCACAGAAATGGATGGTTTTGACGTTGGGAGAAAAATTCATAGCAGGAAGACTGAGCTATTAATTGGATGGAATCTGAGTAATTGAATAGAATGTTGGGAAATATACGATAGAAATGTTTGGAATTAGTGAATTTGTATTTTCGTTATTTTGATCCGTTAAATTATATCATGATAGTAATGTGGAAATAACATAAATAGTTTGAAAAAAAATAATTCGTGTGTAATGTTTGAACAAATTAGCCGTGGTGCCTCTAAGCCATCTGTCAATTTAAATAATTTTTTTTCTAAATAATTTTTGATGTTGTCAGTTTCTGCAAATGGCGACATGTGACATTTTTTTTCGTTTTGTTTTAGATTAATTCTTTTAAAAAAACCAGTAGAAATCCTTCAATATTTGAAGTTTCTTTAACATTTATTAATTATAACTTGTTATGAATGCAAAGATAAGAGACTTTATAGTTAAAAATCCCATAACCCAGTGTTCTGAGTCAATCAATCAAACCAGTAGAAATCGTGGTAGCGTTTAGTGATGGTTATTTCATTATCCTTCTTAATTATTTATTCTTTTATTGATGAATATAGTAATTAAAAGCCTTTTAGAGTAAAATGAATAATGGCGCTAGAGTAAGAATTTTATTACTCGGCTTCTAAGATATTCAATGAAAGTTTGATGGCTAACCAATATTTTTATTGTACACCATTGCCTTTATAACTCCATTTCGCTTTAAAATGTCTAATATATGATCTCACATGAAATGATTTTTTAAATTGAGTTTATTTTTTTAAAAAAATTATAATCATTAAATGACACAGCTTTTTAAAAAATATTTTTATTTATTTTCCATATTAATCACGTTTCTTCACTGAAGGTGTTCTGGAATATTATTAAGTTATGTTTTAACATCAAGTTTAGAAGTTTGTAAATATTCGAAGGCAATATTAGGAAGATTTGAAGATAATGGGAAGATCTCTAACTTTAGCAGCACTAGGGTCTTATGTAGCGCCATAATAAAGATTTCAAAAGCTCCTGCATTAGCTATTGCTTTCACTGAAACAAATCTTCACATTTTTATTCCATATGCATAACATTAATAGCTTCTTGTGTACACATTATAAGCCAAATATACATACAAATGGTTTATATCAATTTGCGAAAAAAAAGAATATTTTATTTCATATCCAATGCTTTGTACAAAATGAATTTACTTTTAAAGTTTACTTTATAATCATTAAAAGACACAGCTTGTCCTTGCATTATTATTATTTATTTCCACTTTTTGTCACTTTTCTTAACAATCGTATTCCTAAGGCCATTGAAATAAAGGAACCTCAAAATACGGGAACTTCCGAGTTCCTCTGTCGAAGATAAGGGAAAGCCACAGTGACAGCTGGCATTGTCAGAATTGTAAGAAAACCACCCTCTTCCCCAAACACATTTGGACGAGCCACTCTAACGAAGAAAGCACGCGCCGCGCGTGGGAAATCAATCACACTTAAGGAAAGGGGGTGGAAATTTCAGAGTGAAATTCGGACGGCTATCGTCTTTTGCTTGAAGGGACGTATGGGACGGTCCCGTATCGATAGAGTTAAGACAATGTTTTCTGGATTATTATTGAGCCATAATATAACATCGAGTTAGAGGTATGTAAACACTCAAAGGAAATATTAAAAAGTTTTCACCGAAATAAAATGTTTTTAACTTCCGCACCAGCCATAAAAAAGTTCTCAGAAGCTACTACATAAGCTACTGATTTCACAGAAATCAGTCTTCACACTTTTATTATGCACATAGCGTCTTACGTACACAATATAAAACTAATATATATACAAATGGTTCGTTTTAAAGTAAATAATTTAATATAATCACTAATATCATTTTGTGTTCTATAAAGCAAACTATGCGTCCTTTCAAAAAAATATTATAAAAGTAAGAATATTTGTGCATCTTATGTTAAGGGAATTTTATGATTTTAACAAGACATTGGGGCTTGCGGTGCTCCATATATTTGTTCTGGGAACTTTGCAGAAACTTTTGTCAGAAATTCTAGACAAAAATGTTGTCTGCAGCTTAAGGTTTCATCCTTTTATACTCTTTTCTCTTGCAAAACATCCCTTTTATGTCCCTAGTCAGAAATAACTTTCAAAATCTGCAGTATTCCATCTGGGTGTTTTGCAAAATACTCGCGTAGACAGTCGCAGTGGATTTCTAAGGGATTTAAACCCTCTTTTCTAAGCTGTGAATTCATTAAGGAGTTCCTCAGAAAATTGCAACTGTCTGCTTCAATTGAAATCCAAATCTCATTTGTGAAAATATTTTTAATTTTATCTGCATGCTATGATAAAATGCCTGTCTGGAATAAATCGAGATATCTTCTTATTTTATTGTCTGGAGCTGTTGTCTGGTTTGAAATGTTTTTATTTTACTGAGATATAAGAGAAATACTTGTAAACTTGTATTTATTGCACCAACGAACACAAATTTAATATTTATCGCGAAATTATTCTGACAAATTTCTTGAAATTTTGCGACTTCCTGTGAAATTCAAAGACTTTGGCACAATGCCATTTAAAATTGGAAATATTTCGCTGACCATTGCAAAAGAATGTTGGTTTATTTTACTTTTAAAAGCTGTTGTTTAGTAAATTTAAAGATTATGATTTTTGATACCTAAGAAATTTTGATATTTCTTTACACGCAATTACTTTCTCACAGTCAATTATTTTGAAGCATTTTTGAGAACTATTTCCACCGAATATTCATATTCCTAGTCATCTTAAAACGCTATTGCTGATCACAAGACAAAAAAAAATTAGATTGTTAAGAATACAGCTGAATTAGCATAAAAATTTTCATTTGTAATAGGCTGATGTCCCACACATGAAATTCTTAATTACATGTACGATTGTGGAATAGCTATTGGTTGTGTGAGTATACTCTAGGCAGTTTAAAAATAGCACATTTCTCAGGTCACGATGTTTGCTTCATATGGTGCCCAGTATTTTTCCATGAGAACTTAG
>BGPR01045498.1:0-12302 GCA_013235015.1 Araneus ventricosus | reverse complement strand
CCATATTTTAGCCATATCTTTGCGCATGCGCAGTACATTTTTCATTAAATCTCGAATCACCTAAGTAGGAATTGACTTAACATTTTTTTAATATTACTTGTTCGACACGGGCGTTATCCAGCAGTCGCTGCTTGAAGGTCAGCCGCACAATAACTATAAACAATATGCTGAAGAGCAGGGTGACCACACGCGTGACCTTCGTGCCGTTTTCTCCCTTTCTCCGGGTGCATTCTCGCGGCTGCCGCGAAACGATGCGCTCGGGTCTATTTTTCAGGCTCGGGAAATAATCGCTTTGCTGCTTATAGCGGTTTCCGTTGGTATTTTCGTGTGTTCAAGAGTCGGATTATCAAGTAGGCAACTGTCTAGGTCGCCCTGCAACTTTCGGGGCCTCAGGCATCGAAATTTTTTCCAGCATTTTCAGGTATATTTAATTTTTGTAATTTTATTTTGTTTACAAGAGCTATGCACTCGAACGTAGTTAAATTAAAATTAAGTACCACTTAAATTTCAAAACACTATTCTTAACAATTTTTTCATGTTTTAAATTTCTCTTGCAGGTAAGTGCGGTCAATCTTTTTCTTACAGTTGACGGATTGACTCATGAGTCACACCCCTGTCAAACTTTGTATATGAGTATTTGGAATGTGCTAAAACATATTTTGTTGTTTTTTTACCGTTTTGTTAAAAACGATTTTTAAATTTAAATTTTTTTAAACGCGAGATACTGAAACCAACTTTCTTGAAGCTGACCAGCAATTAAATGTCATATAAAATTTTCATGACTGTATTTATATAATAACTGCTTATATAGATATTAAATTAAAATCAATAACAAATTTAACTTTGGTATTTATGGAGGAGGGAGGGCCCTTAAATTGATTTGCCTAAGGGATAATGCAGGACTTAATCTGGCCCTGTTGTGTTCAGTTCTACATCAATTAAAATAAATATATAAAGGAATACAACTTGGATAGTGAGCTTATGATTCTTGAATTTCCATAGTTGTTTTTCAGTTTTATATTACAGATGTAAGCATTTCAGTTGATTTTATTTTCACGTCATTCAGCTCATTCTTTGGTCCTTTTATATTTCTTTTTTGTTAAATGTTTACATTTTTCTGTTTCTTTTTAAATAAAGTTGCTTAAAATAATTGTACTTATTAACCCTTTCCCAATTACAACCTAATTTTAATAATTACAATCTTAAAAATTGATTGGTTTGTCCTTTTCAGATCTCCGTTTAAAATTGCAAAGTACGCCACAAAATAGTACTCGTGATGCTTCAAAACTAGACTTTAGTATAACTAAAATAAGCTATTTGTGTCGTGTAGCTGCATAAGATATCATCTCCACTTTTCAAAAATACGTTTTTTCAAAGATTATAAGTCCATTTGACCCTCTTAACATCTCACCATCATAAACTGATAACTAGAATACATTGCCGGAACTCTTCGAATGCATACAGTTTATTTTTTAAATCTCATTTTGACTAGATGTGACAGAAAATCCACTTTTCTCAAAATTTTCCTCATTTGGAGATGGCCACTTTTGCAGCTACACGCTACATTTGTTACTAATTGTGCCTTAATTTAAAAAAATTGCGTTGGTGGTAAAAGGACTTAATATGGTTCAAATTAAAGAAATAATTCTTTCGATTACCTTCTCACTTTAAAGAAATATTTAAAAACCTATAATTTATATATGAATTTTTTTTTATTTGAAGAGGAAGAATGTCAGGGAAAAAAACCCAAACTCTAATGAAATCATAAAAACTTTTGTTTCGTTTTCAAGTACGAGATAAATGGAATGAATCTTTTATTTCTACATTTCTAATGTATCAAAAGTTTCACACAAACAACTGTTTGAATTCGCCACTTTGTTGCACTAGAAAGCAGAAACAAATGACAGTTCGCGTCAGAAAAAACGCACGTTTGGATACGGCTGCTGAGGGAAATGACTGCCGTGAGAAAACGGCGAAGAACCGCTCGTGTGGCCGTACTCTTAGGACAAATGGCATATCCTAGCCTTCTAGTGAATGCCCAGCTCAATAAAGAACATAAGTGATGCGTACAAAGAGAGGTTTTACACTCAGAACACTTCAGAATTCCATACCGTGATTAGAGACAAAATAGTCATAGATGTTCGTGACTTAACCGAAAAAATCTTTATCCAAAACCGCTCCCCCTCCCTTTAGTTCAGTTAACAACGGGGTTATACTGTAATGTATTTTGCACAATTAAATTTGTGTTATATATATATGCAGACAATATTCTTGTATATAGTCTAAATACAGTATATAGAATTCACGTCTATTTACTACATATAGTCTGACCTTTGAAAATTTATATATATATATATATACACACACATACATAAACAAAACCAGAAACAAATGCAAAAACAGTTAAGAAAATACCATTTTGTTCCTTTTTATTATTTTGGTTTTTAGCCCTAACTTAGGTTCATTCCTTTGTCACTGTCTCCCGTTTGCTGCATCTCTCAGTTTTTGGTTCATAAAATTATTTCTAATATTTGGTATTTCATTCAAATTCTTGGTTTATCATAATGTTCGGGGTAAAGGGCAGTGTTTTTAGCTTTATGCCAGCACTGTTCGCAGAAAACATTATGATTTGACTAATTTTTTAGCGGTTCGTATAGATTTTACTTACCCTGATGAGCATCTATACGCTTTTACCGATTAACTACAGTCTCTCCATTTTATTTCAACATTTATTGATTTTCATGACATTGATATATATATATTTGTGATATTTTTGATTAACGCATTTATGATTCTTTTTGTCATACGAGTTCTGAATGGTTCATTTTTAAATATCGTAAGATTTAAAATATTGCGATTTTCTGTTTTGAGAAACCTAACCCAAAATAACAGACAATCAAAATATATTTGCATGATGTATGATAGCTACCTTTATCAACCAGAATATAAAATTCCAAAAACCTTTCATTTTCGTGCATCATCCTTAGTTGGAAAAAGAAAATACGTTTAAAAACTTTTGCTGCGAAGTTTCCAGAGATACCACAAACGACCCAGAATATCAAAGCATGAATAAATCATTTTCCAAATAGCCTTGCCCTTCAACAATTTACCTGAAACTGAACAAGGGAAAAAAAGAGTGACTAGCTAGTTATTTCTGTGTAGAGATTATATATATATATATATATATATATATATAAATAATGGAAACAGGAAATACGTGACTTCGTTTTATTATTTCTTTCCAGTCGTAGAAAATGGAAATTGTGAAGACGGGACTCTGTCGTGGTTTGTGAGAGAACTGAGGATGAAAGAAAAAAAAGAACCGCAACTTTTTTTACCTTTAACTGAACAATTGTAATAATAATGTTATGGGATTAATTTCTCAGTTTTGTTCAATTGATCACAACATCTACATGACAATTGAATTGTCAATTTTTATTCATTATTTTTGAGTCAGTAGAATTAAATAAAATGTTGAAAAATATAATGAAAGTATAGAAAATTGTACAGGATGATCATACATTATTGGATCTATTTCAAAAAATTAATAAAAAAATTTATAATGTTACAACTACCATTACTTTTTAATGACAGCGCGTTAATTTTTTTTTTCAAATAGGTAGCACGCCGTTATGGTGGTCAAGGTGGCTGTAAATTATTGGACATCTCCCATTTTTAAGAGCCATTATCTTCAAAACTATTAAATCTAGAAGAAGAATAAAAGCATGAATCTGTAGGAAATTTCAGGTTCTTTAATTTGTTAAATCAATTCGAAAACTGACTAGTTTTCGAGATATTCAAGAAAAATTAAAAAGAAGGAAAGAGACAAAAAAAACAGCATTGGCTTCTGCTGATCTGTAGCCATTGCGTATGGAAATCTCTAGTCGTAGCAAATTTAGAACGCCGTATTGGTATGCCACCTATCTGAAAAACAACTTTTTTTATTTGCTCTATCATTTAACAAACGCAGTTGTAACATTATTAGTTTTTTTATTAATTTTTGAAATGGGAAGAATAATTTATGACCACCCTGTATATCAGTTTTTATGAAAAGATTTGTAACTGGCATTAAAATATTAACATCTGAAAAACAATTATAAGTGAAAGCAGAAAGTATATCACGTTTGGCGACGAATAATTAACGTGGATATGTAGTCAGTGAATTATTGATTGCATATTTAAGAACATCTGCTTAATTTAGAATTCAATATTTTACAATAATTTTTTGATGCTTTCCGAAAATAATGCAATAATAGAAAAGGATATTAAATGTATAAAATCAATGTTTTACTTTATCTTTAAAAGAGGGCTATATTGCACAAAACTTTATTTTCAGTCTTTTAAATTCAACAATTTGTCCTTTAAATTAGAAGAAAAGTGTTTCATCCACACAAATAACAATAGGCCATTTGATTAAATTCTCTTGTCAATCTCAATATCACAATTAGCTATTATTCTGCAGTGAATCACAAAAGCTGATTAATTAATTGGCTGATAGGCCAACTAAATATATTACCAAAGATATCAAACAAATGTTATTCTGAAACCATGCTTAAGTACTCAACGCTCTACTGTTTATTGCTCAGTGTTTAAAATTATTATAAAACATTTATTTGACAAGCTTCACTACTTGATATGCATTAATTGCCTTAAGAAAAGAACAAAGAAGAAATTTCGAGTTTCATCAGCTTAGAAAAATAATGTAATCTGGAACGAATCGCAATATATTCGGCAATTCAATCAAAGAAAAGTTTTGTATACTAGGAATTAAATATTTGATTTCAGAAACACAGTTTTATTAATGCAGTGATGACTTAACCGTTTAACAATTATGTTACTCTAACGGAGAGATTGCTTCATGGATTTTAATGAATAAAGTATTCTAAATTCTTATCTTTCTGAGTAATATCATAGTTCCTTGTTTGTTTCCTGATGTTGGGAAATAAATTGTGAATTTGTCATTAATTTCTTCAGAAAAGTTGAAGTATTTTAATCTAAGATTATATTGAAACTATTCTTTATCAAGATTTCCGGTTGAATTTAAATGGTCTCGTGAAAGCTTTAAATGTATATTAAAGTACTAAAGTCGTGTCTAAACTTAAATACAAAGTAATGTTTGTTAGAGTAAAGAATTGTCCCTAAGCATTTGGATTCAGAATTGTTGAAGTGTTTTGAAGTATTGTAGTACTTTTCACTTCGTTTGAGGAAGCCAAATGCCAGCTTTTATTTTATTCAAATTATTCCATCTTTCTTTATCTTTTAAATTTCATTTGAAAATGCCTAAAATCAAAACACTTTTGTTACTATTTTAATAAAATAAATGAAAGAAAATACGCAACAAATATATATTTTATCGTCAATGTATAAATTTAAAACATAAAATGTGAATTATAAGTTTGTAGTAGCATTTCACATGTCTCCTAGGTATTTTTGAAGTTACAAAAGTGTACAGAGACGAACTGTTTGTACGCACAAGACAATTAATTGCAGTTCAAAATAGCATTCCACGTTACCCTTTGCCAAAATATAATGTATAGTATAAATCTTAAAATGAAAGAGTATAAAACGTAAAATGAAAAACGCAATTAAAGCACAATAATGTTTCTTCATGGGATGAAGTTATTGTGAATTGCTAAAATACAATGTTTCATGTCTTTTCGAATTTGATATGAAAGTTTGTTATTTTATTTTATTGTTTTTCTAGTATGTTTTGCTTCTTTTATATGTATATATATATGTATCACATTTTGGTACAAATTTTTACTTTTCTCTAGCTTTCATGTATTTTAAATTGATTCTTTTTAGGATTCTCGCATATTTAAAGAACATTTAATTCCTGTTTCAAAATAGAAAAAAGAAAACTTAAGTATTTATCATTCAAAAATTATAGCTTCACTAAAGGTGCCAATGCTTTTTTAAGATCATAAAATTCCAAAGGCATTTCATTTTCGTGCAATGTACGCAATTGAAAAGAAAAGAAATCGCCCATAAAACTTTGGTTTTGAGGCTTTAGGAGATACCACAAACGACCCATGATATCAAAGCATGAATAAATCATTTTCCAAATAGCCTTGCTCTCTTTGCTTGCCTGAAATGAAACAAAAGAAATACTAGCTAGTTATATCTGAGTAGAGATTAACAATAATGGAAACAGGAAATACGTGACTTCGTTTTATTATTCCTTTCCAGTCGTAGAAAATGGAAATTGTGAAGGAGGGATACCGTTTCCGTTTGAAAGAGAATCGTGGAGAAAAACTGCATTACTTCCCTTCAAATGAACATTTCGAACGCTAAATTTATGGAATTATTTTTCTATGATTTGTTCAATTGATCGTAACATCTACACGGGAAAGGAATTTTCAATTTCTCTTCAGTGTCTTTTCAATTTGTCGAGTCGTTTCATTTGGCGAGGAATCTAGTGTAAATGCAATATTGCGTATGACCTCATAAAATGAATGTCCTAAAATGAATTATTATTAAACGTAACAGTAACAAAATGCTTGCATAGAATAATTAAAGATGATAATTGTTGATAATTTATTCTAAATTCCTAATTTCCCAAGTTCTTAGGCTTTGAAGTGCTTTAGTCCATTGTAATTTTTTAAAATTTTTTTCAAAATAACGACAATGAAGATAACGATTCTTAAAAACTAATATCATTAAGTAGAAAATCCTTTCTGCTCGTCCATTGCTGTTTTATTTTCAACGGAAATCAGAGCGATGCAATATTTCAAAAAACTCAGTTATTTCAACAATTTAAGGATTTCGGATTAGAATAAAATTTCTGAGATGAATCGTAAATTATATAGCTCATACATTGACTCTTCAGCTATTAAGTATCATCTAGATTGGTTTGTATTAGTGTTCCTTAAACATCGATAGTTCAACTATCTCTTTTTCAACTTTCAACTTCAACTTTCTCAAAGCTATCGATACTATCGATAGTTTTCTCCCCGGTGATACGATCGATAGGTGTTCGTCCAGTCGATGGTTTAGAAACTATCGATAGTTCCAGTCGATCGTTCTAAAACTATCGACTGAAAATGCGCTTATCCATAGTATTGCGTGGGAAAAAACTATCGATAGTTATGAGAAAGTCGATACTATTGATTATTTCAGTCGATAGTTCAGAAAACCCGATACTATCGACTTGACTTCGATAGTATTGATAGTCTATCGTTGTTTAAGGAACAATAGTTTGTATACATGAGCACCAGTGCTAGACAGTTCTTTTCAGTTTGAATTTTTGCTGTTGAGTTTATTTCGTGTAACTTAATTAAAAATGCTGAATATTCAGAATTTTTATGGTGAAGAAATGTTGTCACTTTTTTTATATGCAAGGTTTATATAGGTAGGTATTCTATTTATCGTTATATCTCCTTTTTAACGTTATAATTTCTTGAATTTAGTCTTCCCAACATGTCTCATACATTCTCTATGGGATTCAGGTCCGGTGATCTAGCAGGCCACGTCATCTTTGGAATGGTCTCTACACCAATCGTGCACTATGCAGGCGGGCGTTATTGTCCATAAATATCGCGTCGGTACCCATTGCAGAGATAAAAGGCCGCACAAGAGGGTGTAGGATTTCGTTTATTTTAAGGTATCTTGTGCTAATAGGGATCGTAAAAGATTTTCAAGAAGATTTTTTTCTTTGTAAATTTTTGAAATTTTCCCACATTTATTAATTTTTATTTACATACAAGAACATCTCATAAAAATATTACAAATAAAAGAATATTTTGACATATTGCATAATTAATAAATGGTGTAAGTTTATTTTAAAGATCTCTTGGGAAATAAAATTCAGATTTTGGACCGTCTTTCTCTGTATTCAAGGGTTTAACGACTGCTGCCTCTTTTTCGTTTAAAACCGGTTTTCGCTTAAAACCGTAAAGATTTCCACTAGAACGGAAATTTTGCAATTACTTTAACGAAATCATTCAAAAATGTTAATGGCATATAATGATAATAGTAATTATACTAATTATTTAACATCATTAAAATTGTTTTTATGATTATTTAACTGTTTAAAAATTAAATTATAACTATGGTTCATATATCATTCACTCTCCATATAACTCCACACCAATCTTGCACTATGCGGGCGGACGTTATCGTCCATAAATATCATACAAAATATTTAATGCTTAAAAATTATTAATATTCTAATAAAACATGTTTATAAAATTTTAATTTAATGAAATATTAATTTTAAAAAATATTTTCAAAAAAGAAAACGGAGGCGGATCGAACCCCGGGCGAAAGGTTTGCTTGCCAGGGATATACCGACCATGCTATTCACGCTTCACCAGCGGTGACAACTTAATGGTATATAAGCTATGCCGAAAGTTTCAGAGCCACTTTCTCCAATTGGCTGACCATTGCGCTTCAGCATTTTAATGGATGAACACCCTAAAAGTATACTATTAATATACCAAGTCCCATCCTGAACTGAATTTCCCAAGTCATGCCCTAATCTTGTAAGACTGAATAGAGCTAGTTCAGCATGTGAAATGTGACATCGTGTATTTTTCCGTTATAGACAAGACTTGAGTTACATTTTAGTCAGATGTCTTAGTATTGCTGGAGTTTTTAATATATTCCCTTTATTATAATAAAACTTCCAATCGCAATTCTGCATTGGATTAATTTCATTACCACACACCAGTTATCTCAGAATTACCACAGATTTTGAAATATTCACTTAGTTGTCATAGATATTACTGTCGTCCTCTGCTTATCGAATTTTAATTATGAAGCAAAATAGGACTCTCGTGCTTTTTTCTACCACAGTAAAAATGAGTTATAGTCTAGTTAGATATTTCAGCACTTTTGTGGATTCTCAGTACTTCTGTGAATTCCAATCTTTACTGCAGTTTCATTGACTCACATCAGCTTAAAAAATCACAGCTTCCGAATTTCAGTGAATTCTCAATACTTTGAAAAACGTTGATAACTTTATCTTTCACTTGGAAGAACTCTTTAGCTCCACGATTCATCATGCTTTCGCACAAAACCATAACCGCTAGTATCCAATTCCATTTTAGGACGTGACAGTGATGGATTGTTCGCTATGAATACAGAATCCAGAAGAAAATTTGTTGTAAATATGGAATTGCAAATTTTTCTTTACATTATTCATCAACTGAGAACAAGTAAATCGGTTTGTTGGTTTGTCCCTTTTTTGAATGAAACTATGTTTCTTATTCAAAAACTTATAACGACGAAACTCATTTAAATTGCGATTTGAAAACTGTTTTTAAACATTGTTACCAAATAATATTTAACATTAAACTGGAGCATGCCTGCCCATTTCTACAATTTTTTCTTATTTAGAAACTCAACAAATTTTGTAAAAACAAATATTAGAGCTTCATTGTATATGAAACAATAAAAAAATTCGTTCAACAGCTTCGTACTGCGTGCGCTGTCTACCGTGCTCATGCGCAATGGAGAGCTGAATACTATAAAGGCTCAAGTATCATCTGTCTCTCTTTGCTCTTGCACTTTCTATGATTTATGTTCCTGTTGTTGACATGTTAATTCAATTATCATTTACTTTACTTTTACTTTTATCTTGTTACATTTATTAAAGTTATAATTATTATCATGATTTAGCTTCTTCAGTGTTGCGTGATGTTCCTCAAAACTGCACGAGCCAGTATATGCATGCATACCTGTCAACGGTGGTTTGTACCTTCTAAGTTACCTTTCCTAATGAGATGCATTAGCTACTCTTTGTTGCAGTAACTTAAAGTAAATTATTACCCTAGTGCTATAGACATAAGGATAACCAAGTTAGCCTATTGACCATCGCATCGATTCAAAGTAGCAACCTTAACATTTGGTTTGCTAAAACCGATTTCTTAGCGTAACAAAAACTGTCTTTTTTTTAAAATTACAATGGAACCTCTCTTAACGAGTATAATTCGTTCCAGAAGTTTACTCGTAATGCAAAACGCTCTTTAAGCGAATCAATTTTTTCCCATATAAATTAATGTAAAATGCGATAATGCGTTCCGTTCCGAAATAAATACTCAAAAGATTTTATGCATAGACCTTATTTATAGAAAATTATAATATAATATTGCTAAGAACCGTGAATTTTCATTTTTTCTTTTATAGCACAATCAACCAACATGGAATGCAGATATGATTTGCAGGAAACAAAATCAAAAATAGAAATAATAAGTTTATTATTTATGATACATGTGGCGACTCCTGACGTCTGCACCCGTAACTGTGGAACTGATCTCTGGCAGCATTATATAACTGAGCAGAACGGACTGTGAAGCAGTCTCGCTTGTGCATGCATTCCAGTCTAGTTGGAGCTGTGTTCATGAAGTTGCGATTTCTGTGTCTACTTCATCAAGTTGTATTTACTGCATTAAGTTTGCATTTACTGCATCCATGTTTAATCTTGTTTTAACCTATTTTTAAGTGTTAATCTACTTTACAGCATCTTAATAAAAGAATTCGTTAAAGCTGGAATACCTTCTTGTGTCCCACCACGATGCCTTTTGATTAAGAGTAATTGTCGGTATGTTATAGCCATTTGAACCCGACATACATACTATAATTAGCAGGATTGAGTTCAATGCTTCATTTAGAAATATTACTAATTTTTCAAGTGTTTTAATAGAGTTGTTCAATTTTTATATAAATTTTTTTTTCAGTTGGAAAGTGTCTAGAGACAATTGTTTTTGCCGACGCTACAAAATTTGACGAAAATGTGGGTCTGAATTATAATAAAATAAATTTGTACCGCGCTTAGCCATTGCCTTGTAAAGGGTGATGCTTCTCAATGTAAGATGCAACAGTTTCCCATTCTTTCAGCATTTCTCTTATTGCACTAGAAGATTGTTGCTTTGCTGTTACCTCCTCCTCTCACAATCTCTCTTGAATAACTTCACGCTGTGAAATGCAATGTAACTGCATAAGCTCTTCGGTGGTCATCTCTTGGTTCTGTTCTTCCACAAGCTCACTGATATCTTTGCTATCCACCTTGAGTGCCTGATCTTGGCCAAAGTCACAATCTCGTTGACTATAGGCTCGACAGGGTACTGTCGCAGACTCCTCAATGTCACATTTGATAACACTCTCCGGCCAAACCTTTTTCTAAGCAAAAGTGAGGATTATCTTGGCAATCCCTTCAAATGCATTTTCGATCATTTTGAGGCAGGAAACGATGAGGAACTGAAATTTTTAATAGTCTCTGAGAGTAAGGTTGGTCCTTAGACACCACGTTTGATAAGAACCCATAACTAGACACTATATATGTTTGGTAAAAATTAAAACAAAATAAAAGCTCGGTGAATATGACAGTAACAGGCTCATGATCCGGGACTTCCTCTCTTCTCGTCACCAGTTATGCGAACGTCGCTCTTTAAGCTAGTCATTTTTTACAATTTATTTTGCTCGTTATGCGAGATGCTCGTTAAGAGAGGTTCCACTGTAATTCTGTAAATGTCTAAAAAGATCAAAATAGTTCAATATTCATGAACTTAAAAATTAAATCTTTAATGTTTATAAAATTTAAATGTCGCACAAAATAGGGAACTAGGGGTTTCTTGTTCTAAGATGTATATTTTTAAATCTTTTTCTGAACATGCATGATATTTAAATGTGTAGTACTCTGCTCATGGCAAAATTAGCTCCAATAAAAGACTGACAAATCGTAACAGTACTAGTTACAATAATTTATTATTTCGATTATTTTGTTAATTAAAGACCTAAATAGCGTTGTCAAACAATTTTTATGTTAGAGTATGTCAGGAGAAGCAATAAACTGTGATGAAACGACGTATAAATGAGAAACGTACAGAAGGTGCTTTACTATACGTATATAGAAACTGGTAGCATTTGGAAAAAAAATTTTATCCATTAGAGTATTGTAGACCCAGCTTGCGTAGTTACTACTGTCAGCTTATAATACAACATCCACACTATTATCTTCAAACAATACAGCCGTGAAAGTTCATTTTCGTCAAAATTATATTCATTACGGAATGACGTAATCTCAATTAATCAAGCAAGATAGAATATTAATTTTCCAAAACTGCATTCCATAAAATTGAGTAATTGTTATTAATAATCATCTGGCTGGTGCAAATTAAGGGACGAAGAGAAAGAATGATTTTTTTTCAATAAAAGAAATCAGTTATCAGCTTCAGACTTTCGCATCGTTAAGGCAAGGAATTCATTTGATTGATAATGTGTAATAAGGATTGGAAGCTGTGATATTCATTAATGGTACGTCATTTTTCTCGCCTGTAGGAACCAATGATAAGAAAGGGAAG
>BGPR01045497.1:0-12302 GCA_013235015.1 Araneus ventricosus | reverse complement strand
ATCTGGGTGTATTGTTGGGGTGGGTGGGTCAGGGACAGAATGAAGTGTGTGAAAAGGAGGGTAAGCAGGGGGAATTGTTTTATTATAATATTATTTTGTATTTAAAATTTTGTGTAGGTATTGAATAGGTGAAATAATAAAATGTCAACAATGAAACAATGCATATTTTCAGTTATTATTTTATATTTTATTTGTGAACAATTGTCACTATAATACATACAATAGTTCAAAACATGAATATAATGAAAATGTTAAAGAATATAGTTTTTGAAAAATTATGTTCATTTTAAGTTATACTAAAATTAAGATATTTCAGCGTAAAATCATGTATAAGTAATGTAGAAAATACCATGATAAATTTCATATCGTATTATATATTTAAAGGTTTGTAACCCTTACTCGCCATAGCTTATTACTTTGAATTATATGAAATGCCAATTATATTTTCGAGGGTAAGGATAAGATGAAGATCATGCTGTGCTAAAAGGAATTAATTTTTTTATTTCTCGTAAAAAAAAAAAAGCAGTGCCAGAACGGCGTTCGCACTCCACTACATCCCTGTTTTAATATGTATCTCATATTTCAGTGAGCTGGAAAAAAAGACAGTTGACTTCCACGGAGATTTGTGATACTTTTAGTTCGAAAAACAAGGAAAAATAAGTTTATTACCGATTTTAACCCTTCAGCGCGGGGTTATTTTGACCCCAAATTGTTAGACACTTACTCTTTATTTTATTGGCTATTTTTACAAAAATAATATATGATCAAAGTATAAGAAAGATATCTAACTATACAAAAAAGAAATTATGGAAGAACCAGAAGAAGTAAACAATAGTAATTACAATATACCTTTAGCGCGCAACGCAGCATCATCCAGTGATTGCATTAACCTTCCAGCGTACGTACGTGCCGTACTTTTTACGATACACCAATTTTCATCATTTTCACTATGGCAGCTGCTAATTATTTCATCATATTAATATGAAACACGTCAGAAAAGCAAATCTTTTCATCAAGAGTGAAAATGAACTTTAATATCATTTGCAAAATCTAAAATTATATGAAATCAGAGAAAGTAATGAGATTTAATATTATCTTATGAAAAAAGTATTAAGCAATATATATAAAAATATATAATACAAAATAAGATTACCAAGTCTTTCTTCTCAGTTTCTAATCTTTGTCCTTGCATGTGAAACATTGAACTTTTGCTAGAGAGTGAAGCTTACAAGTACACTATATATTGCACCTACTTCATTTCATGGATTTTGAAGATCGTTTTCTTTCTTTCAAACAAAAACCACAAGCTCTTCTCAATTCTGGTCGCTGTTCACTTGCTTTTTCAGGCTGTGATATAAAATTTAAACTTAAAGCAATGGTAAGGCATATGCGAAGATCATATTTTTTGAGATGGAGTAGTTCGCAAGACTGAACGTTAAGTTTTTCAAGAAAAATTCTTCGGCTTGGTGGATTATTGGCAGGCTTATTACGTATTAAATATATTTGATAATGTAAAATTAAATATTAAATCGCCCTAATCCGCACTGTTTTTATAATTATCAAACTGAAACGTTAAGATGTGAAAAAAATTATCAAGCTACACGGGCGGGCTTGCTGCATAAAATTTGCGACAGAAGCCTAAAACAGTATAAAAACACCTTGAAACTGCGATAAACTCATTTACTCCTGAAAAGAAGGGTCGCATGAAGGAATAGCAATGGCTTTCAGACAATTTTGACTCCGAATAAGAAAACAGGGTATGAAAAATCCCGTTTGTCGTAAATTTTGCGCAGGCGCGCCCGCTGGAAGGTTAACAATATTGTCTATATTCAACTAAACAATTAAGATACGATCAAATAACAAAAATCATGCTTCAATAAAAATTATAACAAATTAAGATTAAACAAATAAAGTGGAGAAGAAAATGAAAGAGAACACGGATGGCGAACTTCTTCAAAGTGCCAATCGCCATCGGAGTTCTAAAATGGATAAAATTTCTGTCAAGGGAATGACTTAATAGTCAAATCATATTTATTCCCTTTGTATAAGAACATAAAGTTCAAAGTATAAGAACATTTTTCCGTAAAAATAACTTGTATTTAAGACACAAAAGCGAGCTTTAATAAGTAAAAGGAAAGTTGAACTTCTATCCTTTTCCCTCCTTTTCTGTATTCGTTTCTTCTCCGCTGCGCACGTTCTAACGCTTCCATACCCATAACGTTAAATTAATCTGAAACGTTAGCACAAGGGCTGGTCAATTTGACCCTAACGCCGTCAGTAAAAAGTGAGAAGGCCCGTTTCACCGGTTTTACCCTTCTTATCCCCTTCTTCTAACTCCACTATGAAGGTATAGGAAGAAACAGGAGCAAGTGTTTAGAAATTCCTAGAATTTTTTAACAAAAGAGAAAGGTTGGGTCGAAAAGACTGACGGGTTAAGTAAAGTTTGCTGTAACATCTATAATTTTGGATCTCTATATTTTGTTTAGAAACATGTCCTAGTTTTATACTCCCAGTTTAGTATTTTTTGGAGAACTGATGACCCTCTCTTTCACGAAAAATTTACTGACTTTTTTGTTCTCAGGACAGGGTTGCCAAATCAAAATAACAAAATAAGGCCAATTCTTCTTAAAAATAAGGCCAAAAAAGGCCAAATTTGGCAAATTGATTGAAGACGTCATTTGCTATTAGAAAAACAGCTATTCTTCATGAAAACGAGTCCCATTTGATAGGCATATGTTCTATTATTAAACTAAAATTTAGGGGAAAGAAATTTCAAACATCCTTGTTCTATTCAGGAGCTATTTCGCTTGACAGCTCATTATATACCATTTGAAATATGTAATATCAAAAATTTATTGAAAAACAATAGAATAAGTAATTAAAAATTGTTCTAAAAGTCATTCACGAAAATAAGGTGAAAAATGAATTGAAGGCCAAATGAAAATTCTTATGGCCAAGTGCTTTGAAAAAAGGCCAAATTTCTATAATTTGGCCTTAAAAGGGCCAATATGGTACCCCTGTTTTAGAATACCCTGTTTATTGAGATCGAAATTCTTACCAAATTACTTGTTTGGGATTGGAGAAGTCAATTCTAGAACACCAATTATCGAATTCTTTGCCGATTAAAGCATTCGGTGAAAAAGCAAAGTACGCTACTTGAAATTACTTTTTCGATAAATATTAAACTTACCTACATTTTTTACCGCCGAATTAAACATAGAGTTAAATACTTACACTGAAATTCTAAAAGATATCATTGGAATCATCTTTAAATAGAGGGACAAATTCGAAAATATCATTTTTAAGGCGGAAATTCCTTGTGTGTAGTGCTTCCCTCTCTTTCAAGTCAAGATATGTGGTCCCTTTCAACCACCCATGGGATCATTTATTCCTGCCTTTCCTTATTTGTAGTAGATCCAGCCATCAAATACGGGGAGAGACAGATGAATAATACATTGTGTATGGTTATCAGATAAGTAGATTAGATCAGTTAAGGAAATTCTCCCCTAATTGTAAAGAAAAGACCATTGACGTTAACAATAAAATTAGATTTTTAATGTTTGTTGTCAAACACTTACGTAAGCAGGTAGATTTGAAACTGGTGAGAATGAGCCATTAGTTCAAAAGTAAAATTATACTTTCAATGCTGTATAAATAAAGATTTCTGCACATTTTTTGCAGACATAATAAGATATAAAAACATGTTTCTACGTAATAGGTTAGATAATCATTTACTAATGCGGGATTAAGCATTGTTACTAAATAAAAAAATCTTTTAATCTACGTTGTCTTCTGAAAGTAAATTAAAACTTGGGTTTACTAAATCACTTTTACAGCTACATATTGGGAAAAAAATTCAATTATTCTGCGAAGAGTTTCGTTTTTGTTCCTTAATCTCAAGATATTGTATGTTGTATAAGAATTAGATGGAAGCTAAAAAAAATAATGCTCGCTCAATAATACCATAAAAGAAAAAGTGAACATATTCTTCAGACATCTGTTAACATATCCAACTTAAATTAACTGGTAAGAAATTCAAATTCTTAAATTAAAATTGAAATTTTGTGTAATTTAAGAAAAAACGTAATTTTACATTTATTGCTCCTAAAGTGTTATACAGGGTTAGCCTAAATGATTCATCGGGTTTCAAAACGCTGTGTATTGAGAAGTATACGAGCTACAAAGACGGGTGATACATGACAAGATACATACACTCCCCAAGTTTAATAGCCCGCCTCGGGACACGCGTGCTCGCTAGATGGCAGGCCAACAGCGGCATTGTACAAGATGGCGGCAATGCAGGAGAAGAGATTTTGTGTGTTGGAATATGCGAAGTGTTCTTCGGTTACGAGCGTTCAGCGTGCATTCCTGCACTGGAGCACAATTGTCCGCGACTTTTTCAACAGAGAACTGCTATATCGCTGGATAGGGCGCGCTGGTCTGGATGATGTTCCTCTGTTGCCATGCTCCCCAGGTCTCCAGATCTCACTTCATGTGATTTCTTCCTGTGGAGTTATGTGAAGGACAAAGTTTATGTACCCCCAATGCCAACAACGCTGCAAGCACTGCAGGAACGCATCACTGCTACTGTGACGGACATTGACTGAAAAATGCTGGATTGCCGTTGGGATGTGTGCCGGGTGACCAAGGTTGCACACATTAAACATTTGTAGTATGTACCAGCACCTTGGTGAGTGCATGTATCTTTTCATTGTATCACCCGTCTTTGTACGTTGTATACTTGTAAATAAACAGTCCTTTGAAACCCGATGAATCATTTAGGCTAACCCTGTACGATGTTTAGTGCACTGTTATTAAGAAGAAAAATGCATCTTCTGATTGGGAAATAATTAGTCATGACAATAAAATATAATAAAACTGTATATCGTTAATGTTACGAACTGTGAATTGTTACCTTGTCAAGGATCGTTTGTTCATTAATTCTTTATCTTTGTTATATACCTTCGTCATAAATAATGATACAATGATATTGTGTATCGTTTTGGCAAAATTTAAAAGCAATAAAGCGCTTATTTTCAGGTATGGCTAATTATAATTAGGGGGAATATTAATAAACTTGTACGAAAAGGCATTACTAATCGATGCTTATTTTTCTGCAGTGGTATTACTGCTGTCTTAAGTAATATATGGGATTGTATTAATGTATATATCTGTGTGATAAATCTTTTTGCTAAAAGTATCCAGTCAATATTTCCTGCGTGTTCGATTCCATTCGCATCATTTTTGATGCTTTAGGTTGAAGGCGATAAAGTGAAGTCTCAACTATGTACCAACCGTAACTACGAAGTTATGTTTCAGAGTATTTTTTGGAGGTGCATGAAATAAATTTCAGCTACTGATTTGTGGGGAAATAATTTGATTGTGAGTAGTATGGTAGAGCTTTCTTATATAAACTTTATTATAGAGATTGATTGAGATCCCGGATTGATTATTTAACTATTGTGTAAATTATGGTTACAAATTAAACATGTCGTAAATGCTTTTGATTATAAAGTAAAACCCTGGTTAATCGAATTCCAGCTAAACCCGGGCTAAGCTTCCAAAATCACACATTGTACTACGCGAATATAAACACTAAGGCGTGACTCTTTTGCAACAATATCCCAACTTTATTCTTTTAAGTCTCTCCAAGGAGATCAGTGCTTAATTTTAGAATTCTAATATTATAATTAATGGCTATTAACAATATTAATTGAGAGATTGTTTACCTGTGCCTGTCAGAGGGTTAACTTTACTGAAGAATGTAAGCTTAGCCTACTAAGTGTTTTGAATTCTATTTACACTCAAAGCATTTCAGTATTACATACTGTAATGAGAAACAAAATAGTAATAGATGTTCATGGCTTAACCGAAAAAATCGTTAGTTCGGTTATTTAGTTGAATTCTTTAGTTCTGTTAACAAGGGTTGTACTGCACTTTTTCTTGAACTATTTCACTTCATTGCATTTTTAAAAATCGTTTTATGGAACTATGAACCGTACCCTTTCAATGTAGAATTAGAATTATGCCAGGATGTCTGCGAAACAATTGCGGGGGAAATTTCCGAGACAAAAAAAGCATTCCATTTCAATCAATATAACTTTTTCTTTGTCTCTATTCAAACGTAAATGTCTAAAATGTAATTGAGGTCGGTGTTGAAATATAGTAGAAGCATTTTAAATATGAATAGATATAGATTTTGAAACTGATGCTGTTACTCGAAAAATTCCCTTTACTTTCAGGTCAAGATTGAACCTAAATTTGCGAGACAGAAAAAGCATTCCATTTTAATCAATATAACTATTTGTTTGTCTGTATTCAAACGTAAATGTCTAAAATATAATTCAGGTCGGTTTTGAAATATAGCAGAAGCATTTTAAATATGAATAGATATAGATTTTGAAACTGATGCTGTTACTCGAAAAATTCCCTTTACTTTCAGGTAAAGATTGAACCTAGTCTGTCTCTTCCATTTTATTTATTCTTTCGTGAAACTGCCCAAAGATATAAAAATAAGAAAGAGTATAAATTGAAAAATGGTATTTTTAAAGATATAACATTGGATTTTTTCCATTTTGTCCGGGTGGTAAAGAAAATATTATGTGGTGAACCGCCCTAGTGTCTTGAGAAAAAAAATCCAATTATGCGAGTACTCTCATCTAAAGAATTTAAAGATAAAACTACGATGGCCTTTTATATATATTTTAATATTCATTTCAGAGCTAATTGAAAATACTCGAAGAGCAGCAAACTGTAAATCCTGCTCTTGAAAAACATACTTTCTTGGGATAACTTAAAAGCGATAAAATTCAGACATAACATGCAAAAAGTTTTATAATTAAATACTCGAGATATTTGTTTCCCAATTAATATTCCTTTTAAATATCCATTCAACGAATCAGTAAATGATTATTAAACTATTTAAAACTAATAACCTTCTGAAAGAGAAATTAAATTTATTTTTACCGTTGTGATTTCTCTTCATCATTTGAAAAACTAGTGAAATAAGAAAATCTTTACTTTTGCCTCGAGTTCAGAATGTCCTCGAGCATTTTTCAAGACACACAAAAAAAGATCGAAATCAAGATTCATTAATCAGGATTTATTTGAGTCTTTATCGAGTATCGCAAAGAAGAGTAATTGAATTATTCTATCATCTGTATCGTGAAGTCTGATTTGGATCCGAGTTTCATTTTTCAAACTTTTTCATCCACTTTTTCTTATTTTTATTATTGACTGAACCATTTATCAAATCAAACAGCTTTCATTAGCATTAGCTGTATCTGCGATCTTGGGTTCCAGCAAAGAAAATCTCTTATTGATATCTTCATTTCAAGCACATCAGTGTCCAAAGAAATGTACAAATAGATTTCTCGGGAGGTTTGAAGACATAAAAACTTCGAATCTAGTAAGATTCTGGGTTAAATTAAGTTATGTAAAAACGACTCATCATTATAACAGGAGTCGGTGATGATTTTTTCGTTCATAAAACTGCGTGATTTCGGCCACTAGGAAAATACTGAAAATCGATGTCTTCATTTAAACTATATCATGTAGAAATAAATTCCTTCAGAAAGTTAAAGCCATAAAAATTTTGAATGAAGCAAGATTTTTGTTTAAATGATGTAAAAACACCTCATTATCAGGGGTCACTAAAGAATTTCTTGTTCATAAAACTGCTTGCTAAAATCAAGCAGGAAAATAGTGAAGAGTGTTGACTTTTTAATTATAGGTGGAAGAAATCTTAAAATAACATTAACCCTCCATTAGATACACATACAATCTGAATCTATGAGCTATTTTTAACGCGTTACAATTTAAATTTTACTCATAGAATACTCATTTCCATTCTCATTACTGCCATTTATCATAAACTGTAAAGGAAAAATTACCTAAACCGGATGAACGTTTCATAGAATACATTTTTTATCCTCAAGATATATTGCGACCATTTAAGGATGAAAACGATTGCGAATAACGGAAGGTTAATAATGAGGATTGCCGCAACGAATCGAACCAATGTTTTCATCCTTTTTCGGGTAACTGAAACATAATATCTTTTGTTATTTTCGAAACCTGCGGGAATACCTGCTCATCTATTCATCATCAGCAATTAATCTATCCATCACACTTGGGTAGTAAAATTATTCACACATGTTCCGAGGAAAGCATGAAATACTAATCTTTACGTGATACAGGAAATTACCAATCCGCATGCAGAGGAACATATTTGTACTACCCATGATAAACAGATTAACCATCCATTAGTCGCAATATCTAATAATATACACATGCAATCTCCATCTATGAGCTGTTTCCAAAGCGTTACAATTTAAGTTTTACTTACAGAATACTCATTTCCATTCTCATTACTGCCATTTATCACAAGCTGTAAAAGAAAAATTATCTAAATCGGATGAACATACCATAGAATACATTTTTTTATCCGCAAGATACGTCGCGACCATTTCAGGACGAAAATGATTGCAACTAACGGAGGGTTAATAATGAGGATTGCCACGAATCGAGCAACTGTTTTCATCCTTTTTCAAGTAACTAAAACATAGGATCTTTTGTTATTTTCGACACCTGCGGGATTACCTGTTCGTCTATTCATCATCAGCAATTAATCTATCCATCACACTTAGGTAGTAAAATTATGCACACTTGTCCCGAGGAAGGCATGAATTACTAATCGTTACGTCATACAGGAAAGTACCAATCGGCATGTAGAGAGACATATTTGTACCACACATTATAAACAGATTAACCCTCCATTAGTCGCAATATTGAATAGATGCGCATACAATCTGCATCTATGAGCTGTTTTCAACGCGTTACAATTTCAATTTTACTTACAGAATACTCATTCCCATTCTCATTATTGCCATTTATCACAAGCTGTAAAAGAAAAATTATCTAAATCGGATGAACGTACCATAGAATACGTTTTTTTATCCGCAAGATACGTCGCGACCATTTCAGGACGAAAATGATTGCAACTAACGGAGGGTTAATAATGAGGATTGCCACGAATCGAGCAACTGTTTTCATCCTTTTTCAAGTAACTAAAACATAGGATCTTTTGTTATTTTCGACACCTGCGGGATTACCTGTTCGTCTATTCATCATCAGCAATTAGTCGATCCATCACACTTAAGTAATAAAATTATGCACACATGTCCCGAGGAAGGCATGAAATACCAATCGTTACGTGATGCTGTATACTCCTAGGAAGCGAGACCCCTCTGACTTCTCCGGCGACTTCTAATCCACGTACTCGTATTGCCCCTCCCGGTGGAATAAGTTGGGCGGGTAAGATTTGTTACGAATTTATACATTGTAAAAATGTAGCTTTATAAGAAAACTAGCTTATATACGGGGGGTTGCTCGGGGTAGAAAAATTTTCACATCTAAGTACTTATAACTCTTTAAACTTAACTAAACAATTTTTCACTGTAACGTCTTTCGTTGATTTTCTTTTTTTCTTCTTCTGCGTCTCTGACCCCTCGGCCAGCAGCTAAACTAACCTCTTTTTGTCTCTGTACTTTGAACCAATTCACTCGAGTCTTACTCCCCGGTCGCTACTCCGCTGCAAACTGATAAGAATCCTTCAAAAATTTGTGAAATTTCAGAAAGAAACATCGCGCAGTAACATCGTAAACTAACGTTGAGTGCATATTAAAAGCTACGAAATAGAAACAGAAGTTAAATCCATGCTGCGAAATAATATCGGAAGTAAGAAGTCTACCTTGACCAAAAAAGTAATATTCTCTTTCCTTTAACAATGGTAAAAACACGTGAGAAAGGATTTTATGAAACAATAAATTAGTTTGAATTTCATTTCATAAAGATAAACGCATTGCTACAATTTGAGTTTAAAATGAATTTTGAAACATTAATTACAGTTAGAGAAAAAATTGTACAACAATTAAATTGGTATCATTCAAAAGATAATTATTTGCCCTTTAAGGTGATGTAAAAATAATTTTCGTACCATAAGTATTTCAGAAGTTATTGGTGAGAAACGTCTAAAAATAGATTAATTTTCGTTATTAATTTAAATAAATAGAAATCTAATTCGAACTTGAAAATAATTTTTACGGTGTTAGTTGTTAGTTACTCCTGTGCTAATCCATCACTGTGCCAAATTTGGTCGTCGTAAGTTCAACGGTGTAGATGTGCATAAAGAACCAAAAACGAACAAGAAACACACACACATACTTTTCTCTTTTATATATATAGATTTTATGAAATATGAATTCTGTGGTAAAATGATCTAATATAAATAGAAAGTTTTAGTAAAACCTTGCGAATATTAAAATTTGATGTAAATTGTTGAAAAAGATTCGAATCCCAGGTAGCACAATATTGTACAATATTGTTCGATATTACATAATATTGTACAATATTTCGAATGTTGTTCAATATCGTACAATATTGTACCATATTTTTGTGCCAGTGGGGATTCTTGACTTAAAAGGCAGACTCGAACAATTGTGAAAGAAGGTACCTTTATGGAAGAAATAACTCCCTGGACGCAGTTGTGACAGAGCATTGTTCCGTTTTGATGTAAATTGTAAAAAAGACTCGAATCCCAGGTATTGTTCGGTTTTGATGTAATTGTAAAAGTGGAATTGCCTTTATGGAAGAAATAACCCCCTGGACGCAGTTGTGACAAAGTATTGTTCGATTTTGATGTAAATTGTGAGAAAAGACTCGAATCCCAGGTATCGCAACATGTTGCTCTATATCGTACAATATTGTTCGATATTACATAATATTGTACAATATTACGAATATTGTTCAATATCGTACAATATTGTACAATATTTTTGTGCTACTGGGGATTCTTGACTTAAAAGGCAGACTCGAACAATTGTGCAGGAAGGTACCTTTATGGAAGAAATAACTCCCTGGACGCAGTTGTGACAGAGTTTTGTTCGGTTACAACCTCGTGGATTGTCAACTTTCGCTCTTTGCGCGAGAAAGTTTAAGGGATGACTCGAATAAAGCAGTCCAAAACCACAGTCAAGGTATTCAGTCAAAAGCGACGGGGAGAAAAAAATGAATGCTGAGTAATATATCAGCGAGCTGTGCATACTCCCGAGGGATTTACACACAGTCCAGGTCGGTGAAAGTAAGCCGCTTAGGGAGCGAAGGAGAAAGATTCGGCGGAGGTTCGACCAAAATTTAGTATTTCTCTATTCAGAACGCTGCATGGACTTAAAGTTTAGGAAGGAAAATGGAAAATATGAGCTTCTACAAAACCAGTGCGCGCACGCTTGTGGATAGGAGAAAGCTCAGCAGCGAAGTGGAGTATTTAACACTTACATATATATACTATACCTTCTCCTCCTGATGAGCAATATTCCATGATATTCTATTCATTATTCTTTTCCCGTTTTTGTTCTCGTTTTATATATATATATATGCCAATTTCATTTCCATGTAACATTCAACAGAATGTTACATGAAAATGAAATTAGCATCAATGAAAAGCCAAATGTTTTAACTTTAAGAAATTAAAATGGTTTTCGGGCGATAATGTGCTTCGAAGTTATTGCGGGAAAACGTTAAAATTTAAGTTAATTTTAATTAATTAAAACTCTAATTTAAATTTCAAAAACCCTTTCTCAGTGAGCACCTACTACCGAAGAAGTAACCACCTGTCAAATTTCAAGTTTTAGTCCTGGTGGTTTGGGAGATTGGTTGAGAGTGAGACCCTTTTTCTTTTTTATATATAAATTCAAGTTTAACGAAAGTTGTTTAAGTTCATGTAACGCATTTTATAACCCGACATAGTATAACACATTATGTTGTTCACCTTGGTACCGTCGCTCTTAGCTTCCTACGAACTGTCAACTTCGGTGGTCATTTGCGTTAATTGTCATTGTTTAAAATCATGTAACACATTTTATAACCCGAGATAGTATAACACATTATGTTGTTCACATGTGGTACCATCACTCTTGGCTTCCTACAAACTGTCAACTTCAGAGGTCATTTGCTTTTTAAGATGCATGGGAGGTAGAGAAACTAATATATCCCACCACGTTTTCTTCTTAATTTTAAGGCGACCAGGGACCTTCAAAATCATTTTTTAACATTTTCGTCGCATTCATTTCATCGCACGTGTCTCACTTTACTGATAGTATGCCAAGCTATAAGCGATATCATGTTCAAAGATTTGCCCCATGTGTTAATTCACTTCATCCCACATGTCGCACTTTACGGATGGTATGCCAAGCTATAAGCGTTATCATGTTCAAAGATTTGCCCATATGTTAATTCACTTCATC
>BGPR01045496.1:0-12302 GCA_013235015.1 Araneus ventricosus | reverse complement strand
CAAGATCACACAGCATATCCGAAAGAGCTGACGAAGTGAAATACGACCAAAACAATATGGGCTTCAGATAGTTCATCTCTGAGGTACAGAATCATACACATATCCGAAGGTCTGACAACGCATACGACCAAAGCAATATTGGCTTCAGATGGATTTACCTCTGAAGGACAGAAACATACGCATATCCGAAGGTCTGACAATGCAAATACGACCAAAGCAATACTGGGCTTCCAGATGGTTTACCTCTGAGGTACAGACGTATCTACCTGCATATCCGAAGGTCTGACAGAATACCAGCCAAAACAATTGGGCTTCGAGATGGTTTGCCTCGGGATACGAATCACACGCATATACGAAGGTCTGGCAATGCAAATTCGACCAAAAGTATTGAGATCAGTTTACCTCTGAGGTACAGAATCATACAAGAAATCACTGAATTCTTGTCTTTTATGTACATTTTTTATAATTCGTTTGAATGAGAACAGTGTTGAAAATAAACATTTGACTCACGGCCAAGTTGACTTATGACATCGTCGGAACGGAACTCTGTCGTAAGATCGAATACATCTTGTACAATACTTTGTGCATTTGTATAAGAAAAGTGAAAATATTACTGTCTGTTCCAATTTTAGATCATTCCAAGAATCTCTTCAATTGCAAAAACCCATTAGTTCAAACATCTCTTGTTGCTTAAACATTATTTTTTCCTTACTTGCTACCCCTTTGACTCTGGGGAATTTTAATATCATCTAGATCGACTGGCTTTTGAAAATTTCAGGATGATTGCACTTTTGGTTTGTTAGGGATATTTCTCTTCAGTGATCTTGCACAAAACATCCTTCAGCCGCCGTTGTCGCTCTATCTAATAAATACTTATTTTAGTCTCATCAATAAGCTGTTTTACGCATTGAAATTTGATTTTCTTACAAGATACTCATTTACGTTCTCATTAGGACTAATAATTATTGTTATAAAGGGAAAATGATCAAGACCGGAAGGCATATCATAGAATAGATTTAAATCCACGAGATACGAGTGCGACCATTTCAAAATGAAAACGACACAGGGATTAAAAGATTAATTTTACTTGAATTTTTTAAAATTATATACAATTTTCTATGCAGTTTTTAAAAATCAGTTATCTTACTGGATGAGAATATGGCTCCAACTAAGCTAAATTGATGAGTGTTTTCTACCTCCCAAACGGGTTTCAAACTAGGCTGGGACAAAGGATAGCAAAAATAAATAAATAAAATAACATTTTATGTCTAGAAACAAAGATTGTTATTAGATTATTGCAGAACTTATTTTATATGTTTTATCCAACAATATTAAATACAAAAAAAACCTATATAAGAAAGACTAGTTTGGGTCCGCTCCTCAATAATTCGTGAAACGTCAGGATAAAATCATAAAACAGTGTTTCATATTAATATGTAATTTCAGACTATCAATCTCTTTAATACACTATTTACACAGAGTAGATATAATGGTTCAGAATAGATAAAATCATAAGCTACCACAAACCCTTGCTCATACGATAATCTTGTGATTTATCATCCGGTAACCATTATACTACTCAATAATATAATAAAAAGATTGATAATAAAATCTGAAGCTACTGCTATTATAATTCTGTTATCCACACCCACAGCGCGGACCCGAACTGCCTCATTTTCATTAGAGTAGCTTTTGATAGCCATCATTTGTATATATACTTACATTTGCGTATGCGCAGTAAAACATTATTTGCTACAAATACTCAGCAGTTCCCGTATTGTTCAAATTTTTTGAATTATTTTTTATTCAATGTTTCTTTTCCAAATATTCTGTAAATTCGTACAAATTCAGAAAACCTCATGTTATAATCGAAAAATCGTAGTTTTAAAATTTTCAATTTAATACCGATTACTGCATATTCTGATTTTATTTTTATTGTCTCACTTTGGGTCCTAGTAATACTCCTCAAGCTCTTAGAAAATGACACACGAATCAACCTCCTAGCTAGCGTTTCCAGCTATACTTATTTATAACCTTGCAGAAAGCTAATTCCTTAACACGCGATGCGCCTACATAATTATGATGACGTCACAGGGCAGAAACAAATACTATGCGACAACTCTTACAGATATTATATATCCGTTGTGGGTCAACCGTTCTCTTCGCATTATTTGTCTCTATTTTTGATTCAAAATCTGTGACGGTATTTTTTACTCGAAAGAAGTTTGTTACGACTGTCACTGTAACGATCGACGTTTACACGTCAAAAAATATGTAGTGCTTACCAAATGATCGAATACATGCATAGAAGAAAAGTCTTTATTGACAGCGGATTTTGGAGATCTAGATGAAGGATGAAATGTGCACAAGGATGAAATTGTTCTTGTTCTACAACTGGGACATATTACAGCGTTTCAAGCAGAGTTTTTTTTAAAACTGTGAGAGGACACATCCCAGATAGCAATTTAGTTTGCAGCAAAGCTTGCCCATGATTTGTCACTGACAAGAGTGCAAGTTTGCCACAAATTTGTCATGACAAATTGTGCAAGCTTGCAGTAAGCTTGCAGCAAGTTAAAAGCTCTGAAGTCACCATAAGGAACTTCTTAAGTTTGCCGTGTCCAAACTATTGCATATAGCGAAACAGACACAGACACAGCCCAGGATTGACTGTGACCTCCCGGTTCCGAAGCGGGACGCTAACCGTTGAGCCAGCTGAACTCTAGAGGAGAGGAGGATAGATTTCCTTCAAAACATCGTTCGATGCGTTCATTATACGATTTATTTTAAACTATTTTCTGGTTTTCATAATTTTTTTGAGTTGAAATACGATTTGAAGTCAAAGAGAGACATTTTCGCTAATAACTACGTTTTGCTAGTAAATAAATTATGAAATTAGAGTTCAAAGTAATTACTTTAAAATGGACAAAATGTCTGATTATTATTTTCAACAAACACCGACTGTTTTGTTAATTTTGTTAATAAACGTTAAATTTCAAAAAAAAAAGAAAAAAAGGCGATATAGTTTTCTTTAAAGTGAGTGATATATTTAGTAAAAGATGGAAAATGCTTCAAAAAATTTTTTATAAAAAAAGTTATTTTTTTCTAGAATTATCATTGATTTATTGAATTAATAAAATATGCACAGTCTAGGAGATGCTGAAAAATCGGATGTTTTTTTAAAACAGAGACAAAAGATAATTATCTCTTTGTTATTGTATCTTTGCAGGAAGCTTGTTTTGCATACTTGCTGCAAGTTTGATTTAAAGAGGTACGACTTGTCACATCGAACTTGCTACAAGTTCGATTCAGTTTATTGCGTCAAATTTTAGCCATGACAAGTCAAATCAAACTTGCTGCAAACTTCACTATCTTCGGATATGTCCCATCAGTAATCAAAGTGTTAAGATTAGATGTAAGCAATCAAAATATATACTTAGAAATGACACTTTTGATGATAAGCTATTTATATATATTACATGGCACTAAAAAAAAAATGTTAGAATCTAAGAATGTTTCGTTTAATATACTTTCTTCTGTATTAATTTAGTTCAAATCTAACTTTAGTCAGAATTAACGAAATGACATTTGTAATTTTTTGTCAACTAACAGAATTAAAAAATATGCAATACAGAAAAAAAAAATTTAGTAGCTGCCAGTAATTTTCTAAAAAAACTCTACTGTAACCAGAAAGAGACACGATGAATAATATTTTGAACCATACATCTTTGTCATTTCTAGAAACTAATTTTGAACAATTTTATGCTGATAAAATAGTTATTTAATACTTCCTCAGAAGTGGGAAAATCTTTCACATAAAGGTATTTCTAACAGCTAGGAATTTTAATTTACTAGGATTAGATAAAAAATAATTTTTAAATTTTTTCCTATTTCCTTACTCATTAAAGGGGATTTAGATAAATGAGGTTGAAAACTGAAAAATGTTTCTCAGTAGGTTATTACAGAGTTAGCTGGTTGGAATGAACAAACTATTTTTAATTAACTATTTTGATTTTTTTAAGTGCTTGTTAAAACAACTTTATAATCTTCTAATAGTCTTCTAGGGCTTTTTCGTTTTACTACTTTTGTGCAGATGCGACAAATACATCAGCCTTTTAAAGAAAATAAAAAATTAAAAGCCTCCTCGATGAAGCACCTTCTTTTAGTTTATTATTTCTAAAGCATATCGTATAAAACTGGCTTTTTGTTAGAAAATAACCACGCTTCTCTATACGTCATTTCTCTCAAATAAGAATTTGATTTTTAATGCCGGAAATTCTCATAGGCAATAAAAATTTTAGGCGAAAATATTACCATAGCCAAATAGTTTTGATTACAGACATTATCATATGCCACAGACTCAGAAATTCGTTCCTGATGAAATACATCCCATACTATTTGGGGCCCAGTGACTAATCTGGGGTAGGACTCAGGTGCAAAAGGTTTTAGTTTGAACCTCGATTCCCACAAAGATCTGCCATGTATGGGGTGCAATTGCTGAGATGACGTTGGTATTCCAAATCACAGGACCAGTTTATTTCACCTGAAATCCTAACCTGGCGGAATTTATAACAGTCAAATATCGGTTTTGGTTTTTTAATAGAAAAAACAAAGTTTTCCATATATTTAAGGAAATCAACTTGTGGGGAATATATCTCGTCGGTTTTTAGGTTTGAGACCTCATTCTACAAAGATCTGCTGCCATGTATGGGCGGTACTAAGATGGACGATTACCAAGATTGCAGCAGGTTTCAGTTTGCTTTTCACCGAAATCTAACCTGGCGGTTATACAGTCCAAAATAATCAAGTTTTGTTTTTTTTAATAGAAAAAAGCAAAGTTTTTCATTATTTTTTAAGGAAATCAACCCATTGGGAAATATATCATCGTTTTTAGGTTGAACCGTCGAATTCCTAAAGATCTTGTGTATGTGGCTTGGTACTAGAAGTGACTGGTTATTCCAAAATCAAGCTGGATTTTCAGGTTTATTTCTCACCGAAATCTAACCTGGCTGTTATCAACAGTCAAAATAATCGAGTTTTTTGGTTTTTTTTTAATGAAAAAGACAAAGTTTTTTCCGTATATTTTTATAAGGAAATCAACCCATTGGGAATATATCAGGTCGGTTTAGGTTTGAACCTCGATTCCCACAGATCTGCCATCAGTCATGTGAGCATTGCTAGAAGCCAGTTGTATTCCAAAATCAACTGGGTTTCGTTTTATTTACCTGAGAATCTACTTAAACGTTCAACATGAATAAATCGGTTTGTTGTTTTTTAATGGAAAAACAGTTTTTTTCCGTATATTTTTTTGAAATCACAGCCCATTGGGGATATATCTCGTCGGTTTGGTTTGACCTCAGTTCCACAAAGATCTTGCATGTATGTGAGCTTGGTACTAGAGATGACGGTTATTCCAAAATCAGCAGGGTTTCGGTTTATTTCACGCAAATCTAACCTGGCGGTTATAACGTGCAAAATAATCGTTTTTTTTTTTTTTTAATAGAAAAACAAAGTTTTTTCCTATATTTTTAGGAAATCAACCATTGTTGAATATATCTCGGTTTAAGGTTTAGAACCTCTGTTCCCACAAAAAGATCTGCCATGTATGTAGAAACTTGCTAGAAATGACAGGTTATTCCAAAATCAACGGATTTTCAGTTTTTTCACCTAAAGAAATCTACTCTGGCTGTTATAATGTCCAAATAATCAGGTTTTGGTTTTTAATAGAAAAAAAATGTTTTCGTATATTTTTTGAGGAAATCAGCCTTATTAAGAATATATCTCGTGGTTGGTTTGAACCTCGATTCCCACAAAAGAATCTGCCACTGTATGTAGAGCTGCTTAGATGCAGTATTCAAAAAAGACGTTTTTTCAGTTTATTTCACCTGAAATCTAACCTGTAGTTATATGATCAAAATAATCAGGTTTTGTTATTTTTAATAAAAAAGCAAAGTTTTTTTCCAGTATATTTTTAAGAATCAACCCAGCTGGAGCAATATCTATGTCCAATATGCATATGACTCTTTCATAATTGGCAAGGATCAGAGAACGAATCGTGGAGGAAGTAGTGTTCTGTAATATTTTAATATTTTGCACTCCTGTCTTTAGAGATCTCAAAAAGCTTTTAGTAGACTTTGTAGACGATTATGTTTGTGATTCTATCTCAAAACCATGCCCGCCTCCCAAAATTTCTTAGTGGCCTCATCGAAAACATTACAAATATCCGATTTTCGACATCAATTAAATGACTGCTGAAAATAATTCTTGCCTCATTTTAATGAGTCAGTTGGCTCGATTTCAGGCTGTAATGGAATAATAATTTACTCAAATAACCTGTGGTAGTTTGCAGGACTCGGGAGGTTATGAGTCAATCAACTCAAATAAACAACGCGTAGAAGGTAATATTGTTGGTACTCGTTGAACTAAAAATGTGTTAACTTTATTTCAACGATCACCACGAAAATGAAAACGTACGCAGACAAGCATTGGTTGCTTTTAACACAGTGTTGCTAATATATTATTAACCATATTAATACTAAATTTATTTTAAATGTGTAAATAGTAATTCAGATGTTTTTAAAACCAACCGCCCACTGAATAAGTAGTGACCTAGATTTTTAAATTTACATCTTTTTACTAATTTGGCCTGATTTTTTTGCCCAGTGTTTTGGATTAAAAAAACAGTTATACAGGAGAAAAAAAGATAAAATTACGAAAAATCAGTTATTGAAAGCAGAAAAAACCAGCTAATTGAAACGAAAAAGGCTAATTAGAGCAAGAAAAAACCGATTAAATTAAACGGAAAACCGGTTAATTGACAGAATATCTAATTCGAACCATAATGACAAAAAACATCTTTGAAACGAAAAGACCGGTTAATTGAGCAAGAGAAAGAAACGCTCTAATTGAAAAAGAGCCGTAGTAAACGAAAAACCCGTTAATTGAAACGGAAACGCCAGTTTTGGAGAGAACAGAGTTAAGCAAAAAGAAAAACTGGCTAATAGAACGCATAAAACGCAAGTTAAGACGAAAATAATGGTGTCTTGAACAAAACGAAGCCTGATTGGAAACAGAAAAAAACCGGTTTGCGGTTTTACTGGTTTTTTTCATCCCTATACGCATAAATCCATTTCGAGGGCTCAAACGTTCTTGCTGATGCGGACGGAGAAAGATTTACAAACGGGGTACCACCTCAAGATTATCCCTGTCATCTCGACCACGCAACTCAGGATCACGAAAGTCCGTCCTGTAATTCAAGTATCAATAAAATTGTGTCGAAGCGACACGCCTGATGTACAGGGTATCAAATTCAGACCTTACTTGTCAGATGACTCAGAGCTTAGATTTGTCAGGTAGTTAGTTACGTCTTGCGGTAATAGGTTTCACTAAGAAGTGGTTTCCAAAATTTTGATTAAATTTTTAATTAAAATTAATCTAATTAACGATTTCTTCAACAACTGGAGCATCTTATCACTAAAAGCATTTTAAGATAAATAGTTTTTATGGAAAATGATCATGTTTATGAATTATAAAATATTATACAGGATAGTTATAAATTATTCGGACCCATTTTCAAAATTAATAAAAAAACTAATAATATAATAGTGCGTTTAAAAAATTAGAGCGCATCTTTTTCAGATAATGTAGCACGCCTACACGGTAAGCTGGTTGTAAATTATGTGGACACCTACTGTATTTGAAACCATTATCACGAAACTATTAAAAGCTACAAGAAATATAAACATGTTTGCGGGGACTTTTATCTTTAATTTTAAATCAAATTGTAATTCACTAAAATAGTTTCAGAAATGATTAAGAAAAAACTAAAATGGGAAACCAGAAAGAAAGCATCCTGTACCTCAGAGGTAAACTATCTGAAGCCCAATATTGCTTTGGTCGTATTTGCATTGTCAGACCTTCGGATATGCGTATGATTCTGTACCTCAGAGGTAAACTATCTGAAGCCCAATATTGCTTTGGTCGTACTTGCATTGTCAGACCTTTGGATATACAAAATGGCGTAGCTGTATGCCGAATAGAACAAAAGATAACCCTCTCAAAAAATAAATTGCGCATTGCAATGCATTGCGTTCAGGCACTTCTTTTGGCTTTCCTGCAAAATGCTAATATTGTTGCATTTAACATAGCTTATCACTGACGTACATAATTCCTGTACAAAATGTGAAAAATGCATTATATGCACTCTATTGTACGTACTTGAAACAAACGAACAACCTGAAGCTTCATTTTATTTTGAAATTTACTTTTTGTGGCCATAAATGCGGATGGTCGTAATTTCGCATAAGCTGTAAGTCGAGAAGAAGGAGTAATTGCCGAACGATGACAATAATGTCTCTCTGTAAACTTCGCCACAAGAAAGTAAAAAAATTCTCACTTGAATCATATTCGCGTGAGGGTTCCAGACATCTTTCTTCTGTAACGGAGAATTCTGTAATATCTATCAGATATTCAATATCTGACTTTTCAGATACTTCGCCGCAGGTGCGACGGACGCGGGTCGCAAATCGATACGACATCTGGCGTTTCTGCTGATGCGAGAGACGGTAATCGCCGTTTCAGCAGATCACGTAGAAAGAAAACCAAAGACAGAAAACCGTTACCATCTTTCCTCTTGCTATGCCCGCGAGATGGCACGAAACCACCTCACGTTCTCCCTCATCTTTCTGAGTTGTTCAGTAAAAGGAAGTCACTGTCGATTTCTCGGATGTTAACGTGGTAATGTATATAGGCTGAATATAATATGTAAATCGGGACATGTATGATACAAAAATCGTTCAGGCTGGCATTCTTTCTGTAAATTCAGTGATGTAACGATCGCTACGCACAAAGTGCAAAAGCTGATGCAATCAAGTCAGCCGAAGACTAGATCAAGCCTAAAACATTGTGATGGAACGGATGATTGTTTAGGTTCAGAGGTTCGAATCTCCTTTATTGTTTTTATTTTATTTATTTAATAATTTTGATATCAATCTGAAGGCTTTCCAAACCAGATGCTTCCACAAGATAAGCGACAAAAATATTGTTCATTCCGCGCAGCCGCATGCATTAACCTTCCATCGGGCGCGCTTACGCAAATTTTACGTCATATCGTGCATCGTATTACATATAAATATCGTGTTATTTTACGAAAATAAAGGCAGCTTTTATTTATGTTATCTATATTTATTAGCCTAATAGTAAAAAAACATTTTATAAATAAAATTGCACTTAAATATATAAAATAACGATATAAATATGTAATACGATGCACAATTCAAGTATCTCTTGCAAACGCGCGCCCGCTGGAAAGTTATCGAGTTTTAGTTGGCGTCGCACGTCATACGTTCGGCTTTTTTGTGCCCGTACGGTCGACGTCGCACGTCATACCACGAAGAGAAAGATTGCATCGTTGAAAGTAAACTCGTCGCTACTTACGCGTCTCATTATATTCCGCGATTATTGTTTTATATTTCTGAATATTGCAAAGAGATGGCAATAAATAATAGTCGGCAATAAATGATTTCAATGCGGTTTATACGCTTTGATGGTCAAAAAAGATTGTAAAGCTGTTTCCTTGGTAAGGTTGTAAAACGATTTTAAAAAACATTTTTTTACATATTATCAATAATTCTTTTCATGCAGATATTTTTCTTAAATAACTCAAAGCAAAATATATTATCAAACATTATTTTGTTTTAATTTAAAACTTTGGTGCATTGCAGGGAAAACTAGAGATCAGTGAACGGGAGATCACGTGTATGACCACCATTAGATTAAGCAAAAACTGCTTACTGGCAAAAATGTTTTGTGTTTTCGAATTCATGATAGAATATATATTAATTTTCAGCAATAAAAAAAATACTTTTGGGGGTCGGAAATTCAATTTTTAAAAATCAGACCAAGAAGGGGTTAAGTTCGGAAAACATGAATTCCCACCGTTAATTTAGAAGAGAGTTGGAGAAAACCAGCGACTACTTATACAATATAGCGCGTTTTGCGCATCATAATATAGTCAAGAAAAGCAAGTATACGTTTTGAACGTCTTCCATTGGTCGGTTTAGCTTAAAATTTCATATCGTTTAGTTTAGTTATATTTACGTCCCGTTTCCAAGCAACGTGAGGGACGGACCTCGTAATTTTGAACAGCTGTCAGATGACGAGGACGACGCCTGGGCTGGCACCCTTTCTCCAAACTTCCTCACCAAAGGGATGGCATTTGACCCCGACGGATTTAGCGTGTACCAGGCCTGCTTGTGGAATTGGGTTTTGGGCCTGGAGCCCTCCGGTCCCAGGGTTGGGTTCCCCTAAAATTTGATAATTCTTCAATTAAAGATCTTCAATTTTGTCGACAAGACCACTTACCAAATTTCCTTGGTCTATGCAATTGCATTTACGACCTATCGTGTTCGCAAAAGCACTAATATACAGATCAGCAAACAGTGTATCCTTTAAAGATTTTCTGTCACAATTTGATACAAGTCTGCAATTCTAGAAAAAGACTATATGACAAATTGCATTCATCATGATCATTGTTTTTCTTTTTGAGATATCATATTCATAGATTTTTGGAGATATCATGCTCATAGATTTTTGAAGACATCATGTTCATAGATTTTTAGAGATATCATGTTCAAATGCACACGGCAAAGTAAACTAAATTTATAAATTTCTTACGTATAATATCATTTTATGTAATTTAGGCATAAATTTGCTGTCACTCTGAATAATAAATTATCACTCTTTAAATAAATTGTCACTCTTCCGTCAAAATGTCGTATTTCAAATATGCGAAAACATTTTATTGATGAAATACACTTTTCGAGGTTACCGTAAATGAATACCGTAATTAATTGAATACTTACATGACTCATTAAAAATTCCATCGGCGGATCATATCCGGTGAGTAAATTAGGGTTGCAATTTAAAAAAGTAGGTTGTCAACTTTCGCGCTTGTTTACTATGGCTATGGATTATGAAGAAGTCAACCAATGACAGCGGATAATGTTGGACCAAGCTGAATGCCAAAAGTGGGTGGCAAAAGAGTAAAACTGGGGGTTGGGGGAATAAAAAAAAAGACAGAAGGGAAGTTGGTAGCCGGAGAAGAAGGATGAACGTTGTTTGTGGATGAAATAAAAATTGAAATAAAAACGACGCAACTCGGCCGGATATTAATGACATGCCATCGTGATAAAGCGCCCCCAACTGCATTCCTATGTCCCAGATAAGTCACTCCTTTTATTAATTTTTGGCGATCAATAACATTAAAATTCAGGAGTAGACCCCGATAGATATTTGAGTTAAAAATATAAAAGCTCACCAGCCAGGCTAATATTACCTTATATTGTCATGTCGGTATTGTGAATATGTTGTAAATAAATTCCTTGTATTATTCGGAACTTTCTTACTTTCTAAAATTAACTATACGATATTTTTAATAATTTTAGGAGAGGACAAACGTAACAATATTTACGGAAAAAAGTTTATAAAAATGGTTTGTTGCCCATTTTAAAATTTTTTTTCCAAAAAAATAATAAATAAAAGTAAACCAAAAAGAATTTTTTTTCTCCCATTTTAATTTTACTTCACAATTAACTTAGTTTCGACGTTTTAAACGTAATTTAATAGAGATTTATTGAAATCTATGCTTTAACTTAATTTTGTCGTTAGTGGGTTAAACACACTTTCCGTACAACAGAATCCCGACCAACACTGTTTCGGGGCATTTTTGATGCACCGAAACCCACCCCGTCCGAATTTTCATCCTCCATTAGCAAAGCGGCATTTCACGCTAATTAAATAAGCCGCCGTAGCCTATCGGAATATTAATTTCCATCCGACGCGCGTCTCCTAATGAAAGAATAATCATCCCCTTCGGGCCAGCGGGCAGATGATCCGTGGAAGCTCCTGTTAAACGAAATTAGTTCGCAGGTATCACTTCAAACAAAGCGCAATTTGCGGCTATTGGTGCGCTAATGAGAGGTTGCCGCAAAGGACCGGGGTTGTCGAGCTGAATTCGTCGGAAGAACACGATTTGGGCATGGCGGTTGCTTCCTGGAATATTTAATTTCGTTATTAAATAAAAACAGTTTTTTAAATTGCTCTTTTATTAGTGTACTAAAAAGTAGACTTTTTTTGTTTTGAATACTTCCAACTTTTTAGTATCAATACATAATATTTTTTCAGTACATAATAATTATATTTCATCATTATAAATATTATGGAGTCTTGAAATATATTTTTTTCCAAATTTACTACCATGTGGCGCCACTCGTATGAAATCAAAAAATTAATTAAATCTATTGATA
>BGPR01045495.1:0-12302 GCA_013235015.1 Araneus ventricosus | reverse complement strand
ATCTGGGTGTATTGTTGGGGTGGGTGGGTCAGGGACAGAATGAAGTGTGTGAAAAGGAGGGTAAGCAGGGGGAATTGTTTTATTATAATATTATTTTGTATTTAAAATTTTGTGTAGGTATTGAATAGGTGAAATAATAAAATGTCAACAATGAAACAATGCATATTTTCAGTTATTATTTTATATTTTATTTGTGAACAATTGTCACTATAATACATACAATAGTTCAAAACATGAATATAATGAAAATGTTAAAGAATATAGTTTTTGAAAAATTATGTTCATTTTAAGTTATACTAAAATTAAGATATTTCAGCGTAAAATCATGTATAAGTAATGTAGAAAATACCATGATAAATTTCATATCGTATTATATATTTAAAGGTTTGTAACCCTTACTCGCCATAGCTTATTACTTTGAATTATATGAAATGCCAATTATATTTTCGAGGGTAAGGATAAGATGAAGATCATGCTGTGCTAAAAGGAATTAATTTTTTTATTTCTCGTAAAAAAAAAAAAGCAGTGCCAGAACGGCGTTCGCACTCCACTACATCCCTGTTTTAATATGTATCTCATATTTCAGTGAGCTGGAAAAAAAGACAGTTGACTTCCACGGAGATTTGTGATACTTTTAGTTCGAAAAACAAGGAAAAATAAGTTTATTACCGATTTTAACCCTTCAGCGCGGGGTTATTTTGACCCCAAATTGTTAGACACTTACTCTTTATTTTATTGGCTATTTTTACAAAAATAATATATGATCAAAGTATAAGAAAGATATCTAACTATACAAAAAAGAAATTATGGAAGAACCAGAAGAAGTAAACAATAGTAATTACAATATACCTTTAGCGCGCAACGCAGCATCATCCAGTGATTGCATTAACCTTCCAGCGTACGTACGTGCCGTACTTTTTACGATACACCAATTTTCATCATTTTCACTATGGCAGCTGCTAATTATTTCATCATATTAATATGAAACACGTCAGAAAAGCAAATCTTTTCATCAAGAGTGAAAATGAACTTTAATATCATTTGCAAAATCTAAAATTATATGAAATCAGAGAAAGTAATGAGATTTAATATTATCTTATGAAAAAAGTATTAAGCAATATATATAAAAATATATAATACAAAATAAGATTACCAAGTCTTTCTTCTCAGTTTCTAATCTTTGTCCTTGCATGTGAAACATTGAACTTTTGCTAGAGAGTGAAGCTTACAAGTACACTATATATTGCACCTACTTCATTTCATGGATTTTGAAGATCGTTTTCTTTCTTTCAAACAAAAACCACAAGCTCTTCTCAATTCTGGTCGCTGTTCACTTGCTTTTTCAGGCTGTGATATAAAATTTAAACTTAAAGCAATGGTAAGGCATATGCGAAGATCATATTTTTTGAGATGGAGTAGTTCGCAAGACTGAACGTTAAGTTTTTCAAGAAAAATTCTTCGGCTTGGTGGATTATTGGCAGGCTTATTACGTATTAAATATATTTGATAATGTAAAATTAAATATTAAATCGCCCTAATCCGCACTGTTTTTATAATTATCAAACTGAAACGTTAAGATGTGAAAAAAATTATCAAGCTACACGGGCGGGCTTGCTGCATAAAATTTGCGACAGAAGCCTAAAACAGTATAAAAACACCTTGAAACTGCGATAAACTCATTTACTCCTGAAAAGAAGGGTCGCATGAAGGAATAGCAATGGCTTTCAGACAATTTTGACTCCGAATAAGAAAACAGGGTATGAAAAATCCCGTTTGTCGTAAATTTTGCGCAGGCGCGCCCGCTGGAAGGTTAACAATATTGTCTATATTCAACTAAACAATTAAGATACGATCAAATAACAAAAATCATGCTTCAATAAAAATTATAACAAATTAAGATTAAACAAATAAAGTGGAGAAGAAAATGAAAGAGAACACGGATGGCGAACTTCTTCAAAGTGCCAATCGCCATCGGAGTTCTAAAATGGATAAAATTTCTGTCAAGGGAATGACTTAATAGTCAAATCATATTTATTCCCTTTGTATAAGAACATAAAGTTCAAAGTATAAGAACATTTTTCCGTAAAAATAACTTGTATTTAAGACACAAAAGCGAGCTTTAATAAGTAAAAGGAAAGTTGAACTTCTATCCTTTTCCCTCCTTTTCTGTATTCGTTTCTTCTCCGCTGCGCACGTTCTAACGCTTCCATACCCATAACGTTAAATTAATCTGAAACGTTAGCACAAGGGCTGGTCAATTTGACCCTAACGCCGTCAGTAAAAAGTGAGAAGGCCCGTTTCACCGGTTTTACCCTTCTTATCCCCTTCTTCTAACTCCACTATGAAGGTATAGGAAGAAACAGGAGCAAGTGTTTAGAAATTCCTAGAATTTTTTAACAAAAGAGAAAGGTTGGGTCGAAAAGACTGACGGGTTAAGTAAAGTTTGCTGTAACATCTATAATTTTGGATCTCTATATTTTGTTTAGAAACATGTCCTAGTTTTATACTCCCAGTTTAGTATTTTTTGGAGAACTGATGACCCTCTCTTTCACGAAAAATTTACTGACTTTTTTGTTCTCAGGACAGGGTTGCCAAATCAAAATAACAAAATAAGGCCAATTCTTCTTAAAAATAAGGCCAAAAAAGGCCAAATTTGGCAAATTGATTGAAGACGTCATTTGCTATTAGAAAAACAGCTATTCTTCATGAAAACGAGTCCCATTTGATAGGCATATGTTCTATTATTAAACTAAAATTTAGGGGAAAGAAATTTCAAACATCCTTGTTCTATTCAGGAGCTATTTCGCTTGACAGCTCATTATATACCATTTGAAATATGTAATATCAAAAATTTATTGAAAAACAATAGAATAAGTAATTAAAAATTGTTCTAAAAGTCATTCACGAAAATAAGGTGAAAAATGAATTGAAGGCCAAATGAAAATTCTTATGGCCAAGTGCTTTGAAAAAAGGCCAAATTTCTATAATTTGGCCTTAAAAGGGCCAATATGGTACCCCTGTTTTAGAATACCCTGTTTATTGAGATCGAAATTCTTACCAAATTACTTGTTTGGGATTGGAGAAGTCAATTCTAGAACACCAATTATCGAATTCTTTGCCGATTAAAGCATTCGGTGAAAAAGCAAAGTACGCTACTTGAAATTACTTTTTCGATAAATATTAAACTTACCTACATTTTTTACCGCCGAATTAAACATAGAGTTAAATACTTACACTGAAATTCTAAAAGATATCATTGGAATCATCTTTAAATAGAGGGACAAATTCGAAAATATCATTTTTAAGGCGGAAATTCCTTGTGTGTAGTGCTTCCCTCTCTTTCAAGTCAAGATATGTGGTCCCTTTCAACCACCCATGGGATCATTTATTCCTGCCTTTCCTTATTTGTAGTAGATCCAGCCATCAAATACGGGGAGAGACAGATGAATAATACATTGTGTATGGTTATCAGATAAGTAGATTAGATCAGTTAAGGAAATTCTCCCCTAATTGTAAAGAAAAGACCATTGACGTTAACAATAAAATTAGATTTTTAATGTTTGTTGTCAAACACTTACGTAAGCAGGTAGATTTGAAACTGGTGAGAATGAGCCATTAGTTCAAAAGTAAAATTATACTTTCAATGCTGTATAAATAAAGATTTCTGCACATTTTTTGCAGACATAATAAGATATAAAAACATGTTTCTACGTAATAGGTTAGATAATCATTTACTAATGCGGGATTAAGCATTGTTACTAAATAAAAAAATCTTTTAATCTACGTTGTCTTCTGAAAGTAAATTAAAACTTGGGTTTACTAAATCACTTTTACAGCTACATATTGGGAAAAAAATTCAATTATTCTGCGAAGAGTTTCGTTTTTGTTCCTTAATCTCAAGATATTGTATGTTGTATAAGAATTAGATGGAAGCTAAAAAAAATAATGCTCGCTCAATAATACCATAAAAGAAAAAGTGAACATATTCTTCAGACATCTGTTAACATATCCAACTTAAATTAACTGGTAAGAAATTCAAATTCTTAAATTAAAATTGAAATTTTGTGTAATTTAAGAAAAAACGTAATTTTACATTTATTGCTCCTAAAGTGTTATACAGGGTTAGCCTAAATGATTCATCGGGTTTCAAAACGCTGTGTATTGAGAAGTATACGAGCTACAAAGACGGGTGATACATGACAAGATACATACACTCCCCAAGTTTAATAGCCCGCCTCGGGACACGCGTGCTCGCTAGATGGCAGGCCAACAGCGGCATTGTACAAGATGGCGGCAATGCAGGAGAAGAGATTTTGTGTGTTGGAATATGCGAAGTGTTCTTCGGTTACGAGCGTTCAGCGTGCATTCCTGCACTGGAGCACAATTGTCCGCGACTTTTTCAACAGAGAACTGCTATATCGCTGGATAGGGCGCGCTGGTCTGGATGATGTTCCTCTGTTGCCATGCTCCCCAGGTCTCCAGATCTCACTTCATGTGATTTCTTCCTGTGGAGTTATGTGAAGGACAAAGTTTATGTACCCCCAATGCCAACAACGCTGCAAGCACTGCAGGAACGCATCACTGCTACTGTGACGGACATTGACTGAAAAATGCTGGATTGCCGTTGGGATGTGTGCCGGGTGACCAAGGTTGCACACATTAAACATTTGTAGTATGTACCAGCACCTTGGTGAGTGCATGTATCTTTTCATTGTATCACCCGTCTTTGTACGTTGTATACTTGTAAATAAACAGTCCTTTGAAACCCGATGAATCATTTAGGCTAACCCTGTACGATGTTTAGTGCACTGTTATTAAGAAGAAAAATGCATCTTCTGATTGGGAAATAATTAGTCATGACAATAAAATATAATAAAACTGTATATCGTTAATGTTACGAACTGTGAATTGTTACCTTGTCAAGGATCGTTTGTTCATTAATTCTTTATCTTTGTTATATACCTTCGTCATAAATAATGATACAATGATATTGTGTATCGTTTTGGCAAAATTTAAAAGCAATAAAGCGCTTATTTTCAGGTATGGCTAATTATAATTAGGGGGAATATTAATAAACTTGTACGAAAAGGCATTACTAATCGATGCTTATTTTTCTGCAGTGGTATTACTGCTGTCTTAAGTAATATATGGGATTGTATTAATGTATATATCTGTGTGATAAATCTTTTTGCTAAAAGTATCCAGTCAATATTTCCTGCGTGTTCGATTCCATTCGCATCATTTTTGATGCTTTAGGTTGAAGGCGATAAAGTGAAGTCTCAACTATGTACCAACCGTAACTACGAAGTTATGTTTCAGAGTATTTTTTGGAGGTGCATGAAATAAATTTCAGCTACTGATTTGTGGGGAAATAATTTGATTGTGAGTAGTATGGTAGAGCTTTCTTATATAAACTTTATTATAGAGATTGATTGAGATCCCGGATTGATTATTTAACTATTGTGTAAATTATGGTTACAAATTAAACATGTCGTAAATGCTTTTGATTATAAAGTAAAACCCTGGTTAATCGAATTCCAGCTAAACCCGGGCTAAGCTTCCAAAATCACACATTGTACTACGCGAATATAAACACTAAGGCGTGACTCTTTTGCAACAATATCCCAACTTTATTCTTTTAAGTCTCTCCAAGGAGATCAGTGCTTAATTTTAGAATTCTAATATTATAATTAATGGCTATTAACAATATTAATTGAGAGATTGTTTACCTGTGCCTGTCAGAGGGTTAACTTTACTGAAGAATGTAAGCTTAGCCTACTAAGTGTTTTGAATTCTATTTACACTCAAAGCATTTCAGTATTACATACTGTAATGAGAAACAAAATAGTAATAGATGTTCATGGCTTAACCGAAAAAATCGTTAGTTCGGTTATTTAGTTGAATTCTTTAGTTCTGTTAACAAGGGTTGTACTGCACTTTTTCTTGAACTATTTCACTTCATTGCATTTTTAAAAATCGTTTTATGGAACTATGAACCGTACCCTTTCAATGTAGAATTAGAATTATGCCAGGATGTCTGCGAAACAATTGCGGGGGAAATTTCCGAGACAAAAAAAGCATTCCATTTCAATCAATATAACTTTTTCTTTGTCTCTATTCAAACGTAAATGTCTAAAATGTAATTGAGGTCGGTGTTGAAATATAGTAGAAGCATTTTAAATATGAATAGATATAGATTTTGAAACTGATGCTGTTACTCGAAAAATTCCCTTTACTTTCAGGTCAAGATTGAACCTAAATTTGCGAGACAGAAAAAGCATTCCATTTTAATCAATATAACTATTTGTTTGTCTGTATTCAAACGTAAATGTCTAAAATATAATTCAGGTCGGTTTTGAAATATAGCAGAAGCATTTTAAATATGAATAGATATAGATTTTGAAACTGATGCTGTTACTCGAAAAATTCCCTTTACTTTCAGGTAAAGATTGAACCTAGTCTGTCTCTTCCATTTTATTTATTCTTTCGTGAAACTGCCCAAAGATATAAAAATAAGAAAGAGTATAAATTGAAAAATGGTATTTTTAAAGATATAACATTGGATTTTTTCCATTTTGTCCGGGTGGTAAAGAAAATATTATGTGGTGAACCGCCCTAGTGTCTTGAGAAAAAAAATCCAATTATGCGAGTACTCTCATCTAAAGAATTTAAAGATAAAACTACGATGGCCTTTTATATATATTTTAATATTCATTTCAGAGCTAATTGAAAATACTCGAAGAGCAGCAAACTGTAAATCCTGCTCTTGAAAAACATACTTTCTTGGGATAACTTAAAAGCGATAAAATTCAGACATAACATGCAAAAAGTTTTATAATTAAATACTCGAGATATTTGTTTCCCAATTAATATTCCTTTTAAATATCCATTCAACGAATCAGTAAATGATTATTAAACTATTTAAAACTAATAACCTTCTGAAAGAGAAATTAAATTTATTTTTACCGTTGTGATTTCTCTTCATCATTTGAAAAACTAGTGAAATAAGAAAATCTTTACTTTTGCCTCGAGTTCAGAATGTCCTCGAGCATTTTTCAAGACACACAAAAAAAGATCGAAATCAAGATTCATTAATCAGGATTTATTTGAGTCTTTATCGAGTATCGCAAAGAAGAGTAATTGAATTATTCTATCATCTGTATCGTGAAGTCTGATTTGGATCCGAGTTTCATTTTTCAAACTTTTTCATCCACTTTTTCTTATTTTTATTATTGACTGAACCATTTATCAAATCAAACAGCTTTCATTAGCATTAGCTGTATCTGCGATCTTGGGTTCCAGCAAAGAAAATCTCTTATTGATATCTTCATTTCAAGCACATCAGTGTCCAAAGAAATGTACAAATAGATTTCTCGGGAGGTTTGAAGACATAAAAACTTCGAATCTAGTAAGATTCTGGGTTAAATTAAGTTATGTAAAAACGACTCATCATTATAACAGGAGTCGGTGATGATTTTTTCGTTCATAAAACTGCGTGATTTCGGCCACTAGGAAAATACTGAAAATCGATGTCTTCATTTAAACTATATCATGTAGAAATAAATTCCTTCAGAAAGTTAAAGCCATAAAAATTTTGAATGAAGCAAGATTTTTGTTTAAATGATGTAAAAACACCTCATTATCAGGGGTCACTAAAGAATTTCTTGTTCATAAAACTGCTTGCTAAAATCAAGCAGGAAAATAGTGAAGAGTGTTGACTTTTTAATTATAGGTGGAAGAAATCTTAAAATAACATTAACCCTCCATTAGATACACATACAATCTGAATCTATGAGCTATTTTTAACGCGTTACAATTTAAATTTTACTCATAGAATACTCATTTCCATTCTCATTACTGCCATTTATCATAAACTGTAAAGGAAAAATTACCTAAACCGGATGAACGTTTCATAGAATACATTTTTTATCCTCAAGATATATTGCGACCATTTAAGGATGAAAACGATTGCGAATAACGGAAGGTTAATAATGAGGATTGCCGCAACGAATCGAACCAATGTTTTCATCCTTTTTCGGGTAACTGAAACATAATATCTTTTGTTATTTTCGAAACCTGCGGGAATACCTGCTCATCTATTCATCATCAGCAATTAATCTATCCATCACACTTGGGTAGTAAAATTATTCACACATGTTCCGAGGAAAGCATGAAATACTAATCTTTACGTGATACAGGAAATTACCAATCCGCATGCAGAGGAACATATTTGTACTACCCATGATAAACAGATTAACCATCCATTAGTCGCAATATCTAATAATATACACATGCAATCTCCATCTATGAGCTGTTTCCAAAGCGTTACAATTTAAGTTTTACTTACAGAATACTCATTTCCATTCTCATTACTGCCATTTATCACAAGCTGTAAAAGAAAAATTATCTAAATCGGATGAACATACCATAGAATACATTTTTTTATCCGCAAGATACGTCGCGACCATTTCAGGACGAAAATGATTGCAACTAACGGAGGGTTAATAATGAGGATTGCCACGAATCGAGCAACTGTTTTCATCCTTTTTCAAGTAACTAAAACATAGGATCTTTTGTTATTTTCGACACCTGCGGGATTACCTGTTCGTCTATTCATCATCAGCAATTAATCTATCCATCACACTTAGGTAGTAAAATTATGCACACTTGTCCCGAGGAAGGCATGAATTACTAATCGTTACGTCATACAGGAAAGTACCAATCGGCATGTAGAGAGACATATTTGTACCACACATTATAAACAGATTAACCCTCCATTAGTCGCAATATTGAATAGATGCGCATACAATCTGCATCTATGAGCTGTTTTCAACGCGTTACAATTTCAATTTTACTTACAGAATACTCATTCCCATTCTCATTATTGCCATTTATCACAAGCTGTAAAAGAAAAATTATCTAAATCGGATGAACGTACCATAGAATACGTTTTTTTATCCGCAAGATACGTCGCGACCATTTCAGGACGAAAATGATTGCAACTAACGGAGGGTTAATAATGAGGATTGCCACGAATCGAGCAACTGTTTTCATCCTTTTTCAAGTAACTAAAACATAGGATCTTTTGTTATTTTCGACACCTGCGGGATTACCTGTTCGTCTATTCATCATCAGCAATTAGTCGATCCATCACACTTAAGTAATAAAATTATGCACACATGTCCCGAGGAAGGCATGAAATACCAATCGTTACGTGATGCTGTATACTCCTAGGAAGCGAGACCCCTCTGACTTCTCCGGCGACTTCTAATCCACGTACTCGTATTGCCCCTCCCGGTGGAATAAGTTGGGCGGGTAAGATTTGTTACGAATTTATACATTGTAAAAATGTAGCTTTATAAGAAAACTAGCTTATATACGGGGGGTTGCTCGGGGTAGAAAAATTTTCACATCTAAGTACTTATAACTCTTTAAACTTAACTAAACAATTTTTCACTGTAACGTCTTTCGTTGATTTTCTTTTTTTCTTCTTCTGCGTCTCTGACCCCTCGGCCAGCAGCTAAACTAACCTCTTTTTGTCTCTGTACTTTGAACCAATTCACTCGAGTCTTACTCCCCGGTCGCTACTCCGCTGCAAACTGATAAGAATCCTTCAAAAATTTGTGAAATTTCAGAAAGAAACATCGCGCAGTAACATCGTAAACTAACGTTGAGTGCATATTAAAAGCTACGAAATAGAAACAGAAGTTAAATCCATGCTGCGAAATAATATCGGAAGTAAGAAGTCTACCTTGACCAAAAAAGTAATATTCTCTTTCCTTTAACAATGGTAAAAACACGTGAGAAAGGATTTTATGAAACAATAAATTAGTTTGAATTTCATTTCATAAAGATAAACGCATTGCTACAATTTGAGTTTAAAATGAATTTTGAAACATTAATTACAGTTAGAGAAAAAATTGTACAACAATTAAATTGGTATCATTCAAAAGATAATTATTTGCCCTTTAAGGTGATGTAAAAATAATTTTCGTACCATAAGTATTTCAGAAGTTATTGGTGAGAAACGTCTAAAAATAGATTAATTTTCGTTATTAATTTAAATAAATAGAAATCTAATTCGAACTTGAAAATAATTTTTACGGTGTTAGTTGTTAGTTACTCCTGTGCTAATCCATCACTGTGCCAAATTTGGTCGTCGTAAGTTCAACGGTGTAGATGTGCATAAAGAACCAAAAACGAACAAGAAACACACACACATACTTTTCTCTTTTATATATATAGATTTTATGAAATATGAATTCTGTGGTAAAATGATCTAATATAAATAGAAAGTTTTAGTAAAACCTTGCGAATATTAAAATTTGATGTAAATTGTTGAAAAAGATTCGAATCCCAGGTAGCACAATATTGTACAATATTGTTCGATATTACATAATATTGTACAATATTTCGAATGTTGTTCAATATCGTACAATATTGTACCATATTTTTGTGCCAGTGGGGATTCTTGACTTAAAAGGCAGACTCGAACAATTGTGAAAGAAGGTACCTTTATGGAAGAAATAACTCCCTGGACGCAGTTGTGACAGAGCATTGTTCCGTTTTGATGTAAATTGTAAAAAAGACTCGAATCCCAGGTATTGTTCGGTTTTGATGTAATTGTAAAAGTGGAATTGCCTTTATGGAAGAAATAACCCCCTGGACGCAGTTGTGACAAAGTATTGTTCGATTTTGATGTAAATTGTGAGAAAAGACTCGAATCCCAGGTATCGCAACATGTTGCTCTATATCGTACAATATTGTTCGATATTACATAATATTGTACAATATTACGAATATTGTTCAATATCGTACAATATTGTACAATATTTTTGTGCTACTGGGGATTCTTGACTTAAAAGGCAGACTCGAACAATTGTGCAGGAAGGTACCTTTATGGAAGAAATAACTCCCTGGACGCAGTTGTGACAGAGTTTTGTTCGGTTACAACCTCGTGGATTGTCAACTTTCGCTCTTTGCGCGAGAAAGTTTAAGGGATGACTCGAATAAAGCAGTCCAAAACCACAGTCAAGGTATTCAGTCAAAAGCGACGGGGAGAAAAAAATGAATGCTGAGTAATATATCAGCGAGCTGTGCATACTCCCGAGGGATTTACACACAGTCCAGGTCGGTGAAAGTAAGCCGCTTAGGGAGCGAAGGAGAAAGATTCGGCGGAGGTTCGACCAAAATTTAGTATTTCTCTATTCAGAACGCTGCATGGACTTAAAGTTTAGGAAGGAAAATGGAAAATATGAGCTTCTACAAAACCAGTGCGCGCACGCTTGTGGATAGGAGAAAGCTCAGCAGCGAAGTGGAGTATTTAACACTTACATATATATACTATACCTTCTCCTCCTGATGAGCAATATTCCATGATATTCTATTCATTATTCTTTTCCCGTTTTTGTTCTCGTTTTATATATATATATATGCCAATTTCATTTCCATGTAACATTCAACAGAATGTTACATGAAAATGAAATTAGCATCAATGAAAAGCCAAATGTTTTAACTTTAAGAAATTAAAATGGTTTTCGGGCGATAATGTGCTTCGAAGTTATTGCGGGAAAACGTTAAAATTTAAGTTAATTTTAATTAATTAAAACTCTAATTTAAATTTCAAAAACCCTTTCTCAGTGAGCACCTACTACCGAAGAAGTAACCACCTGTCAAATTTCAAGTTTTAGTCCTGGTGGTTTGGGAGATTGGTTGAGAGTGAGACCCTTTTTCTTTTTTATATATAAATTCAAGTTTAACGAAAGTTGTTTAAGTTCATGTAACGCATTTTATAACCCGACATAGTATAACACATTATGTTGTTCACCTTGGTACCGTCGCTCTTAGCTTCCTACGAACTGTCAACTTCGGTGGTCATTTGCGTTAATTGTCATTGTTTAAAATCATGTAACACATTTTATAACCCGAGATAGTATAACACATTATGTTGTTCACATGTGGTACCATCACTCTTGGCTTCCTACAAACTGTCAACTTCAGAGGTCATTTGCTTTTTAAGATGCATGGGAGGTAGAGAAACTAATATATCCCACCACGTTTTCTTCTTAATTTTAAGGCGACCAGGGACCTTCAAAATCATTTTTTAACATTTTCGTCGCATTCATTTCATCGCACGTGTCTCACTTTACTGATAGTATGCCAAGCTATAAGCGATATCATGTTCAAAGATTTGCCCCATGTGTTAATTCACTTCATCCCACATGTCGCACTTTACGGATGGTATGCCAAGCTATAAGCGTTATCATGTTCAAAGATTTGCCCATATGTTAATTCACTTCATC
>BGPR01045494.1:0-12303 GCA_013235015.1 Araneus ventricosus | reverse complement strand
GTTCCTAGAGTCATCGAGACTCTTTTTGATCGGTGAGACCTGCTTTATAGTAGTCAATACGATGCGAGACACCTAGAGACACCCCAATATGAGTTTTATTGTAGTCAGAAGCATCCAATCCAAATTGATAGGGAGTGAACTACACTCTAAGAATAGGAATGTGACGTGATATAATTGTAGTAGTAGACCACTCAAATGAAAATTAACCTCCTTAGAGGTATTGCATTGTATGAATTTCTTTTAAACTGTTGCAGTTTAATGAGATACATCGTGTATCAAAGTTTAAATCCATGATAACCAACCGGAGTGTTCTCCCTCTAAGGTTTCTGGTGCACTTCCACAATATGGCGCGTTTTGTGCTTAGTAGTGTAGTGAAAAAAACCGATAATGCCTATTGGACGTCTTATGCCTGTCATTAACGACCCCTCCACTCCACGTAAATGGAGTGGTAGGCAAACCTCGCCATTCCCTTTTTCAGACCTTCCGTTTGGGCTGGTCATTCACGGTAACTACGTCACTCAAATCCATCCTCTACCAGTCACTATGATCCCCTACCACCCGGAGAACCATGCAACCCAACTTTCCCCACAGATCTACTCCCGCCGTATTTTATGGCCCGGCGTGGAGTGCCAGGTGCAAATGGAGTGTGGGATATTGAGACGGGTTGGATAACCTACCTTTCGCTTCACGACATGCCAATTCTGACTGGCTTCCCCATTGGCGATCGGTTTTGGTGTGGAGTGATCGGATTTGAATGGCGAGGAACTCTCTTGAATGACCCGCTTTAGTTTCGACTGACTGGTCATACGTCCATCTATTTGAGCTTTCGAGTTATTTTGTTCACAGACAGACCTAATTATAAAAGTATGTTTTTCGTACTCAGATCTAAAACATCATCAAAATATCAAAGTCGAAGTTTTTGACCATTACAATACTTTCTCTTCTTATACCAGAATACAAAAAGAAATCAGTGTTCTGGATCTGTCCCAGTGGCGAATCCAAGGGGGGGGGCTATCGTGTTGCAGCCCCCCAGAGAACCAGAATTCTTGATTTTATTTAAAATCACTACAATCGTTTGTTCTTAATTTTCCTTTTTTTAAAAAAATAATAGAAACGTGACATATCTTTATGGCTTGACAGGCTCGACAATTTTCCTACTTTTCTAGTCATTCCACTTGTAGCGTTGACGCGGTCGAAAATATTTTTTGGATAGTTACTTCATTGTATTTTTTAATTAAATTATCGAAAGTATTGTAGCGTTTTATATTATTTTTGTCAGGTGAGTAGAGTCTGTAAAGTTAAAGTGTTTTGCTTTTCATAAGCCATGAGGTTTGACATTCGTCACGGCGATACGAAATTTTTATAACCTCCGGAGGCGGAGCGGGGGGGCGCGAATCCTGGATTCGCCACTGATCTGTCCGCAAAATAAGGCAATGTCTGAATTTTTGTTGTGAAGGTCTCACCTATTCCCCCCCAGCCTTTTTGTCGTGGACATATGGTGGGCCCTATGCCAGTATTGTCTTGGCGGCATTGCCAATACTTGCCTTGGACCCTCGCTCATCTAAAGTGGGTTGAGACCTCAACAATCCCCAAAGGCTATGGAACCTAAATTTTGGCGGAATCGGGAGCTTTCTCCAGAATCCAAGGGTGATTCGTCCTACTTAAGAAGGTCCCGTTCGGCAGGTGATCTGTTTCGGGCGTGGAATCTGCCATGTCGGATTCCAACCACTGTCTTATAAAAGGAGACGCGCGTACTACGAGAAGTGTTTCTATTTTGCACGCCGCCGTATGGCAGCTCTCCAACGACGCTCCCTTTCTCCGCAGGCGACAGAGATCCGCCGGTATTAAGAGCATGCACCTGTTTCTCTCGAGGTTCCACATAGCTCTCGTCTGCGACCTATTGACATTTGAAACGAGAGGGGCACGAGAGATGAGATGTTGACAACCGAATTCTTTGTTTGAGATCCGCTAATCCTTGGCGCACGAAATGCTAATGCCTGCGCTTGGCTCTGCACTCTGAGAGAAAGAGCAAATGTTGAAGCAACAAGCATGGCGAACGCGCCGTTAAATTTTTCTTGAAGCGCGCGATCAAAACATTGTATATAATGGTAACATTTGGAAGAACTTCAAGAATCAACGAGTTAAACTTACCACTCGCAGGAAGTTAACCTGTTCTTCCTAACCTAACTTTTGTTCAGCTATTTTCCCAATCGAATATTTCGTCATAACCGAATTCGACGTTAAATTTTTCTTGAAGCGCGCGATCAAAACATTGTATATAATAATAACATTTGGAAGAACTTCAAGAATCAACGAGTTAAACTTACCACTCGCAGGAAGTTAACTAACTTCTTATAACCTAACTTTTGTTCAACTCTTTTCCCAATCAAATATTTAGTCATAACCTAATTCGAAGTTAAATTTTTCTTGAAACGCGCGATCAAAACATTGTATATAATGGTAACATTCGGAAGAACTTCAAGAATCAACGAGTTAAACTTACCACTCGCAGGAAGTTAACTAACTTCTTATAACCTAACTTTTGTTCAACTCTTTTCCCAATCAAATATTTAGTCATAACCTAATTCGAAGTTAAATTTTTCTTGAAGCGCGCGATCAAAACATTGTATATAATAATAACATTTGGAAGAACTTCAAGAATCAGAAGAGTCAAACACCACTCAGGGGAATTTAAGTTGTTAATGTGGGAATTATCTTTAGTTCAACTCTTTCCGCAATTAAATATTTCGTCATAACCGGTTAACAGGTTAATACATAGTTAAATTCAGGACATTTTTTAAATCATGTTTTGCACACTTTCTTTTAACTGGACTAGTTTCATGTTTGTAAAGATAGAATTTTGTAATCTATTATTTACTAACTTCCTAATGTGGTAGAGTTTACAAATTTTGTTCACTTGTGTGTTGTAAAGGAAAATACACTTTTTAATGCGTTCGAAATTTAATTAGTTATTCTCGATTACATTAAATTTCATTTAGATTTGGTAATGAATCTGTGAAAAAATTTCATGATTTCGATATATTTCTAATAATGAATTTTAAAATAAAAAGTAAAACATTAAAATTTCAAAAAAAAAAAATTTTGTACACTAATAAAAGCGTGCTTTTTATTATGGTTATTTTTATTAAAATTTCATGTCAGTTTATAAATATAGAATTACATTCTCGAATGAAATTATTTTTAGCAATTTATTGTTTCGAAGAATAAATCATATGTTAAAGAAAGGGTCTAATGAGTATAAAAGTCTTGAACTGTCAGGAATTTCGCTTATTTCAGTCATACATTAGAAGCTATACGATGAAAGACCATTTGAAATTTCTAAATATTCAGGAAAGGAAGAATATATAAATTAACTGTTCTCTTTCGTTCAAGAGATGATAAATACTAAAAACAAGTATTTTTAACCTGAGGAAACACGAGTTCTCCTTCAACAGAACTTTTCCCAAATTGCTCTTTTAGATATGCATCGAACCTCGGAATCGAGCGATCAGTTTTCCGACAAGGAACTAGTAGCTGATGATACCATCTTCTTCTCTTGGAGCGAGCATTTAAAAAAAGTTACTTATAATAATTTCCAGCTTCAGTAAAATAAAGCAGAATGAAATAGAACATAAATACAATATTTGCATATTTAGAGCAGCTATTTTCTCCATTACGAAAAGATGATAAACAAAAAGCAGCGGATTGAAGTTTAAGATATTTGATTTCAAGATGGTTAAATAATGAGGAAGATGTCAGATATTAACAGAACGCCTTTTATTATACTCCTTCCTTCCAACTTTAGTTTTATGATTTTCCTTTTTCTTCTAAATTTAGAAACTGCAAAAGTCACAATCGATGAAACTCCGTTAAGACAGTTGTCCATCGTATGTATGTTATCATCACGTGATTTCAGACTTAAAATTGCGCTTGTTCCCATGTATCCTAAATCAAAATGGCAGCTTAGGTCACCATATTACATTTTATTTTCTCATTCTTATAACTAGTTTATTTACAGTTATGAAATATCCCACTTATGGGCACCGCGAGTGCGTGGTGAGAAGCCGCCTGATAAGTAAGCGGGTTCTCGCTTCTCCTGGTAGGCATAGTAATAATGAGGGTTAAGTTACCCTCCACCGATGACGATACCTACCTCCTTCGGGAGGGGCCAGGACGCGGCCGTTAGTATTCCAGTGATCGTTCTTCAATTGACCCCACGCGCTTCGGCAGGCTGGGGCAGCCTTCGTTGTGCGTTACAGGCATAAAATATCTCGCCTGGGGGCACCACGAGTAAGTGGATAAGAAGCCTCCGGATAAGCACGCGGGGTCTCGGTCCTCGCGAGGGAGCAATAATGGTGGTGTGTCTCTTCGGGCCCATCTCGGACGACTGGTTGTACTTCTTTAATGGGGGTTGACGCATGAGTTGCTCATATTGGGGGCTATTTTGCGTTCGGCCGCATGCCGATTTTTTTGTTGCGATGAACGGTCTTTCAGTGTTACCTGGATGCGACTGTAGGACGGTTTGCCCTTTTGATTAAAGGTATGAAATACAGTCGGACCTCTATTTAACGAACCTCTATTTTGCGAATTTCTCTACTTTGCGAACTTTTTCTTGGAACCAAGAACATTTTGCGAATTTCTTCGTAAAATAACCTCCAAATAGCGAAGTGCATTCTCTATTTAACGAACTTTTTACTGTGATCCAATATTTTTTTTTCTCCCTATTTCTCAAAATATTTCTAAACATTTCAAACTTATTCTTTCTTTTAACGCATTTTATGGTGATCAATGACCTTGAAGCTGGAAAATGTCAAAGCGAAAGTGCTTGAGCATCAAAGGAAAAAATTTAATTCTTCATGAGGTGGATAAAGGCGTGAAAAAAAAGGATATTGCTTTAAAATTTGGTATTCCTCCAAACAGCTTGTCAACCATAATAAAAAAAAAAATCGTGATAAGATACAAAATTATGATTCATCGAATTCTTGTTCAAAACGTTTAAAAGCGTGTGTCTATCAAGATGTGGATGAGGCAGTTTTGAAGTGGACAGTGTGAAAAATAAAAAGAATACAGCAAAGAATTGCGATGAACACGAAGATGAAGAAGATGGAAATGATCATGATGCAGAAATCAACAAACCTTCGTATGATGAATTGCTAAAATTCATTAATTTTAATATAATTTTTTAAAATTGAAAATACAGTGTATTCCCGGACAATGTTTCGTTTTATTCTTGTTTTCCTTGTAGATTTCTTTTTGATGACTAAAATATATAAAACAAATAGAAATTAATTTACAAAACAAAGGTGTGATTAATTATTTTTTAAATAATATTTAGTGTTTATGAATTTAAAATCTGATATGTGTAGTTTAAAGTATTTTAAAAGGTGAATCTCTATTTAACGAATTTTCCATATAACGAACTTTTTTTCGGGATTTAGCGACTTCGTTAAATAGAGGTTCGACTGTATTTTAGTAATGTTATTTTTGTAGACGGTGATAAATGTAGGGATAAACGAAGCAATGAAAACTGATGGAAATAATCATCATAGTTTGCCCCTTATGGTGAAAGCCAGTTTGGAAAGAAAAGATAAAGTCCCTTCAGCAATATTTCGTGATTTGGATTTGGTGTCAGATGCATGAAGTACCACTGGTACATTTAATTATTATGCTTCATATTGAATATAAGAGAAATGAGTTTAGTTTTGTATGTCTCCATACATTTCGAAATGGATTCCTTCAGTGGCGAATCCAGGGGGGCTATGGGGCTACACCCCCCAAACTAAACCAGAATTCTTGATTTTGAGGTTTTAAAATTACTACAGCTGATTGTTCTTACTCTCCCTTTTAAAAAATGTGATAACATTGCTTCCTGGCAATGACAGGCTCGGATATTTTCCCACTTTTGTAGTCATTCAGGTGATTAAATTCTTTAAAGTTGAAGTGTTTTAGTTTACATAAGCCAAGAGGTTTGACATTGGTTACGACGATAATTTTTTTTTATGACCTCGGCCCCTCCAACCGATCCAAAACCTGGATTCGCCACTGGATTCCTTGCTTGTTCAAAATCGGACAACTAAGCCTCGAAAGCTAAAAGTGACAAACGAACTACTATGTCCCCCCAAAAAAAACCTAAATCCTGGATTCGCCACTGGATTCCTTGCTTGTTCTAAATCGGGCAACTAAGTCTGGAAAGCTAAAAGTGGCAAACGAACTACTATGTCCCCTCAAAGAAACCTAAATCCTGGATTCGCCACTGGATTCCTTGCTTGCTTAAAATCGGACAACTAAGTCTGGAAAGTTAAAAGTGGCAAACGGACTACTAAAATTGAACGGAGGAAATATTTCAGAATTGTGTCTTTTATTGTAACTTACAGGAGATATATCTCAAGCTTCACTATGAAAGCAACATGTTTGTCGTTGCAAAGTGGGAGGTTGTTTTAAATTTGAAGAAATTGAAGGCGAAGACATTTGCGTTGTATGAGAAAGGAACTCAACAAAAAGAAGATTGCGACAAATAAAAAAACTTCACTACAATAAAAGAAGGACATTTCTAAAATAAGTTCGTAATTTCATTTGAACGTATCTCTAAAACATTAGTCGGAACTTTTTTTAACAATTCAGACGCAAATTTCTTTTTGATCAATGACGCTGCTTTGGTTAAAGCGTGATACTGGCGATTTTTTTTTCCAACACAGTTCCGGCACAATTATATGACATCCTTCACAAAGGATCCCAATTTTTTGTACAGGAATCTGAAAAAAGCCCTTGATTGAACGATGAATGAAAGTTGTGCCAGGATCTTTCGCGTACTAGAGGACGGCTGTGAGTAATCATCTGTGAAATTGGCACGCGAATGAACTCTCAGAAGTCCATAATGGACGAGGAAAATTTGCTGTCCGTCTGCCGCACAATGGCGCGCGTATTGTACCACAAAACACTCCGATGTCTTCCTCCTAATCACACGTGAAGGGGTGACACGTTCACATGCATTGTGAATGGGAGGATTCTCCAACCTTCAAGTCTGACGGTGTTCCAGTTATGTCCGACAAAACAGGACATGTTTTGATTCAAATTTGAATGAGGGAATCCTCAGCGAGAACACCTGCAGGACATGCATGCCGGCTTACGGCTGCACGAAAAATTGCAGGAAAAAGGCACGCGAAATGCGAAAATAATTTCAGCGAAAACGAAGAGACGCATTGCTATTACCTGTTGATGGAGAAGGAACGAAGTGCGTCGTTCAAGTTTTTCAGTGAGTCAATGCACCAGGAACTGCTTGAAGATGCGCATACCCAGGGAGAATCTTCTTAGCAGAAGGAAGAGCGAGATGGGAAATTACATCTGTTATCAGATCTTAAATATTTAAGAGGAAACTTATCTAAATTATGTTTACAACAAAGGTATTCCCCGCACCACCTGAAATACTGGAGGGAAAACACATTTCTGAGCTCGTATTTGCTGCATATTGCATTTTCTTTGCACTCAGCTTCTCGAGCAGTGGTGGCAAACCTATAACCCACGCGTTGATTTTCATAAACGTATTTTTTTCATCATAAAAGAGAGAGAGAGAGAAGACAATCATAAATATCAAAAATTTATGAATATCTAATGTCGAATTTATATAAAAAATATTTCCAAGTGGGCGTTGGCTAACAAATATTTTTAGAGGATTTTTAAATTGAGACCAAAAATACCCAGCGGAGAGAGAGACCAAAATATTCAAATCTACTGTAAACCAGATTCCAATGTCTATCAGAAGGTTTTTCATTGTAGATTATAGCGATTGTAAAATATTTAGGTAAAGAATCAGATTCAAAGAGATGCGTACTGATATCACACACTGCTAGGTTCCACTCTTGCCGGCTCAAGGAAAAAGTGACGTAATCCTTCCGCGTGCACAGAGATTGCTACCAGTACGCATGCGTATGGAGAATCGGATTAGAAAAATTAATGATGCAATTTGAACACCTTTTTTTAATCGATTGATACAAAAATTGGACACAAATCTACTATTTAGGTAAGAAGGCACATAACAAAATTAATTAGATAAGTGAAATTTGGTAAGTTATTGCGATTAAAAATATGCGATTATACAGACCGACAGACAATCAACCCTTTGACGGATTTGGTCCAAAATTTGATAAGGACCTACATTCATGACGATAAAACAGTGTATTAAATTTTATCCATCTAGCCATTCAAGTTTTTGAGCTATAGTGTTCGCATGACAGCGGACAGACAAACTTCCCGTAGATGGATTGTGTCCAAAATTTGATAGAAACATACAAATTATGTGTAAAGATCACATACCACATTTCATCCCCGTAGCTCTAATAGTTTTCGAGTTATCGTGTTCACAGACAGACAGACATAATTCCCAAATTGTGTTTTTCGCAGTCAGGGAGGTCTAAAACGTGGAGATTCGTCAAAATCTCGAGTTCGAACTTTTTGACGATTACAGTACTTTCTCTTTGTATACTTCGTACACGAGCAGGTGAAAAGCATGTCGCTGCAAGAGTCTAAAACATATCATTAAAATAAATAAAAGCTTTTGAAAACAAAATTTTGATAGCGTACTTAAAAGTATATAAAATTATTTTTTAACAAGATATTGTTTACAAGCTGAACACCTGTCTGTAACATCTGTAAACATCGTCATGCGATATCACATGATGCAATATTTGTTCAAAACGCTCCACAAGGTGACCGTTGAACTTAGACCTACCATATACAGTATACGAGAAAGTAAAAAATGGTCAAGTTTTCTGTTAACAAATTTTCGGTGTTCCCACATTATTGGTACTCCTTTTACCACGCTCTGCGCCCCCCATTTTTCCTTGGAACTAACTTACGACCCACGGGATAGGATTAAAAAAATAATGAACAAAATTTGACCCACTTCTCAAAAAGGTTTGCCATCACTGTTCTATAGTTACAAAGAGTCTGCTTAGTGTTCTAGAAAATTGGAGAATAAGTTGTACGGAAATAAAAATGGTATCACCGAAAAGCTAATTTTTTTTAAAAAATTTAAAGTGATGTAAAACTGGTCTTTTTGATAATAATATGCCCCGAAGTTAATGAGAAAAAAACGCTAAAATTCCAACTAATTTTTAATTAAATATCTAATTAAAATGTCGTAAACTCCTTTCTTATTGAGCTCCTACTGCTCAAGATATAACTACAGGCCAAATTTCGTAGCTTTAGATGCAACTGTCTGCCCTCTAGATTGTTTTGCACGATTTTTACATCAAGTATGTCTCTCAAATTTCGTAGCTCTAGATGCAACTGTCTGCCCTGTAGATTGTTTTGCACGATTTTTACATCAAGTATGTCTCAATTTACAGATAGTATGCCAGCCTATAAACACTATCTGGTTAAAAAGAAAAGATTTTTCGCTTTACTAGCTTTAAGCCCAAAGTTATTGTTTTACAGATTGTTCGAACGTGGAATGTCGCTTCCCAGCAATGTTAGTCTTATGGTTGGGAAGAGAGTTTTACAGGGGTCAATAGAGGCCAGGTTTAAACCCCTGACCTTGGCGACAAACTTGTCGACCATTTTGGTGACAAAATGAAGGTCTTGAAATATACTACAATTTGCTCGATATCTCTATTAGGAGCGAAGATATACAAAATGTACTAGATGATTCCATGTGACGTTTCGCTCTGTCTGGAAGACTATAAATACCGCAGTTGCTGAACGTCTGGGAACGTGTTCATCGACTGGGATCGTCTTTGGAGTTCGAACGCCTTTGGAATGTCTCTTTGGAATTTTATCCGCAGTGCAAGCTAATAAGCCGATAGACGCCGAGCGATATTGAAAGTGCTGCTGTTGTTGTTATTAGTGATTTTAGCTAATTTGTACAAGAGCTGTTTTTCCTGTTACCTACAATTCGTGTTTTCCGGAATATTCGAGGATAATGCGTCTTTCTCCATTATCCTGCTTGTTGGACTGTTTTCACCGTACATACACCAGACGATTTTCGTAACAATATACAGTAGAGACACATTTATCAAAACTAAACAGGTATTGCCGACATCAAGCGAGCAAAAATGTCTATTAATGCAGAAAGGAAAAGAGTGAACAGTTTTTGTATAAAATACCTTGCACCAGGGTTAGATTTCCCATAGGGCCAACCAAGGTCATGGGGTGGAGAACAGCCGTCGGGGGCCACATGTACAGAAGAAATAACAACCAAATATTTACACATTTTTCAGTGTTAAAGGACATATATAATGATGTTTTTGAAATTTACATTCGATATGTTGAACATATTGAGCGGTACATTTTTTAAAAATTCTTCTGCAGATCTTATCGTCTCTTGCCTTTGAACTTACAGTATACTCTCCATTATCCGTGCGTGGATTATCCGGTTTGCGAATTATCCGTGCTCATTCCGGACTCACAAAAAAATTTAAAGATAAACATTTTCACGCTTATCACGCATGCAAAATCGATGTTGATGTTCGATCGAGCGATTCATTCCGTTAAACTAGTGAGCCGTGACGGCGGAGGCTAAAGAATAGATTTTTTCTTTCTTCCTCCACGTGCAATTTCTACCGGTTCAACCCCTAATTTTCCGAGAAATGAATCATCCACTTCCTGCTAGCTCATTGAACACACTTCTCCCTGACACGTCATTCTTTAACTTCTTCGTCTTCTCTCACTTTCGCACGTGTTCCTTTAGTTTCTGCGTCTTGTTTATAGTCAGTTAGTAGCGTGAAATTTTTTACGGGTAAAAGTGAGTGGTGTGAAACGAAAATGAAACGTTTTAAATGTTAAACAAAAATTAGAAATCCATCAAAACCTTAATAATGGAGAATCAGCTCGTACTGATGCAGAAGATGTACTACATGAGGGAAATACAATTTCTCATTCTGCTGCTCTACAATCTGTGGAAACTTTGTTAGATTATATGGGACAAAGGGGATTCGATTACGCTGACATTACTGCGGTTCGCAAAATATGTGTCGATATACGACAAGAGATGAACAAACAGCAGAAGCAAAGACGCAATACAGATTTTTTAAAGCAGTAAATGTTAAAAGGAAAATTCCACGTTTGATGTTATAGAGCACGCAAATATAAGTAATTTTTATATTTTTGTACTGATGTTGATTTTTTCTTTAATAAAAAGGAGTTTTCGGATTATCCGTGTTTTTCTATTATCCGTGCGATCCCTCCCAGTGATTAACCCGGATAATCGGGAGTGCACTGTATTTGCATTGAAAGAGATTTAAAAAGATCCGTCTACTTTAATGACCCTTCAAACCTACTCACTTTACAGTTTCACTGCTTTAGCATAGAAATGCATAATATCATGAGCTTCTATGTCATGTTTTTTGCCAAGGTAAAATGATCAAACATTATCTTAGAAAATGGGATTTTGAGGTTTTTGTAAGTATTCTTCCTTTTGCTGCCTGAAAGGCTGTAATTCCAGTGTTTTTCAGTTTCAATTGATGAAAAGGCAACGTTTTATTTTTAAAGGGCTAGTGTGAAACAACCAAATGAAAGATTTCAAGGAAAATGACACAGTGTCCACACCGCAGCAACACGATACTGCGCATCCATTGTGTTAAGAAATTTAGAATCGAACTTCTTCCGACTGCGTCAACAGACATCACGTTCCTCTTGATGCAAATTCGAAGTGCATCGTTCACGTGGTCCGAACAATAGAAACAGAATAGTTCATTATTATCTATATAGCTAAATGCATCAACAGTTTACACAGGAATGTCATTACAGAGAAGAATCATCTGACTTTGCGACTCTTTTTTTAAATCTTCTGCATGAAATGTGTATACAGTGAAGAGTGTTTGAACACCGTTTAACAAAAATTTAAATGGATTGATTTCTTGTTAAAAGCGTATATTATGCATGGATCTGACAACAGTCAGCTAGGACAATGAAAGCGCTCATCCTCTTTGTCGAAGAACGACTGTCCCCGTGCGCAATCGTCGTTGACAAGAGCACGCGAGCCACATGCAAAAGTATGCGAAGGACCAGGAAAGTGGTCTGCACCGTCCCACGTGAGTCACGACACAGAATACCCCACAGTTTGTCTTTGCACGACACGTGACAGGACAGCACGTTGGGAGACTTGATGAATGAAACCTATTTTCTGCCATCTGTAACTATTAAAATCTCATAAAATCATCTTCTATTCACAGATTATTTCGTTCTATTTAAAGATACCCTTTCTTAGCAGGTATCGATGACAACGACATGGAGTTTTGATGAAGCTGCCTGATTATCTGATCTCTCGAATTCTCATATTTCAGCTAGTGGTTTCGCTTTTATTTGTTC
>BGPR01045493.1:0-12303 GCA_013235015.1 Araneus ventricosus | reverse complement strand
GTTCCTAGAGTCATCGAGACTCTTTTTGATCGGTGAGACCTGCTTTATAGTAGTCAATACGATGCGAGACACCTAGAGACACCCCAATATGAGTTTTATTGTAGTCAGAAGCATCCAATCCAAATTGATAGGGAGTGAACTACACTCTAAGAATAGGAATGTGACGTGATATAATTGTAGTAGTAGACCACTCAAATGAAAATTAACCTCCTTAGAGGTATTGCATTGTATGAATTTCTTTTAAACTGTTGCAGTTTAATGAGATACATCGTGTATCAAAGTTTAAATCCATGATAACCAACCGGAGTGTTCTCCCTCTAAGGTTTCTGGTGCACTTCCACAATATGGCGCGTTTTGTGCTTAGTAGTGTAGTGAAAAAAACCGATAATGCCTATTGGACGTCTTATGCCTGTCATTAACGACCCCTCCACTCCACGTAAATGGAGTGGTAGGCAAACCTCGCCATTCCCTTTTTCAGACCTTCCGTTTGGGCTGGTCATTCACGGTAACTACGTCACTCAAATCCATCCTCTACCAGTCACTATGATCCCCTACCACCCGGAGAACCATGCAACCCAACTTTCCCCACAGATCTACTCCCGCCGTATTTTATGGCCCGGCGTGGAGTGCCAGGTGCAAATGGAGTGTGGGATATTGAGACGGGTTGGATAACCTACCTTTCGCTTCACGACATGCCAATTCTGACTGGCTTCCCCATTGGCGATCGGTTTTGGTGTGGAGTGATCGGATTTGAATGGCGAGGAACTCTCTTGAATGACCCGCTTTAGTTTCGACTGACTGGTCATACGTCCATCTATTTGAGCTTTCGAGTTATTTTGTTCACAGACAGACCTAATTATAAAAGTATGTTTTTCGTACTCAGATCTAAAACATCATCAAAATATCAAAGTCGAAGTTTTTGACCATTACAATACTTTCTCTTCTTATACCAGAATACAAAAAGAAATCAGTGTTCTGGATCTGTCCCAGTGGCGAATCCAAGGGGGGGGGCTATCGTGTTGCAGCCCCCCAGAGAACCAGAATTCTTGATTTTATTTAAAATCACTACAATCGTTTGTTCTTAATTTTCCTTTTTTTAAAAAAATAATAGAAACGTGACATATCTTTATGGCTTGACAGGCTCGACAATTTTCCTACTTTTCTAGTCATTCCACTTGTAGCGTTGACGCGGTCGAAAATATTTTTTGGATAGTTACTTCATTGTATTTTTTAATTAAATTATCGAAAGTATTGTAGCGTTTTATATTATTTTTGTCAGGTGAGTAGAGTCTGTAAAGTTAAAGTGTTTTGCTTTTCATAAGCCATGAGGTTTGACATTCGTCACGGCGATACGAAATTTTTATAACCTCCGGAGGCGGAGCGGGGGGGCGCGAATCCTGGATTCGCCACTGATCTGTCCGCAAAATAAGGCAATGTCTGAATTTTTGTTGTGAAGGTCTCACCTATTCCCCCCCAGCCTTTTTGTCGTGGACATATGGTGGGCCCTATGCCAGTATTGTCTTGGCGGCATTGCCAATACTTGCCTTGGACCCTCGCTCATCTAAAGTGGGTTGAGACCTCAACAATCCCCAAAGGCTATGGAACCTAAATTTTGGCGGAATCGGGAGCTTTCTCCAGAATCCAAGGGTGATTCGTCCTACTTAAGAAGGTCCCGTTCGGCAGGTGATCTGTTTCGGGCGTGGAATCTGCCATGTCGGATTCCAACCACTGTCTTATAAAAGGAGACGCGCGTACTACGAGAAGTGTTTCTATTTTGCACGCCGCCGTATGGCAGCTCTCCAACGACGCTCCCTTTCTCCGCAGGCGACAGAGATCCGCCGGTATTAAGAGCATGCACCTGTTTCTCTCGAGGTTCCACATAGCTCTCGTCTGCGACCTATTGACATTTGAAACGAGAGGGGCACGAGAGATGAGATGTTGACAACCGAATTCTTTGTTTGAGATCCGCTAATCCTTGGCGCACGAAATGCTAATGCCTGCGCTTGGCTCTGCACTCTGAGAGAAAGAGCAAATGTTGAAGCAACAAGCATGGCGAACGCGCCGTTAAATTTTTCTTGAAGCGCGCGATCAAAACATTGTATATAATGGTAACATTTGGAAGAACTTCAAGAATCAACGAGTTAAACTTACCACTCGCAGGAAGTTAACCTGTTCTTCCTAACCTAACTTTTGTTCAGCTATTTTCCCAATCGAATATTTCGTCATAACCGAATTCGACGTTAAATTTTTCTTGAAGCGCGCGATCAAAACATTGTATATAATAATAACATTTGGAAGAACTTCAAGAATCAACGAGTTAAACTTACCACTCGCAGGAAGTTAACTAACTTCTTATAACCTAACTTTTGTTCAACTCTTTTCCCAATCAAATATTTAGTCATAACCTAATTCGAAGTTAAATTTTTCTTGAAACGCGCGATCAAAACATTGTATATAATGGTAACATTCGGAAGAACTTCAAGAATCAACGAGTTAAACTTACCACTCGCAGGAAGTTAACTAACTTCTTATAACCTAACTTTTGTTCAACTCTTTTCCCAATCAAATATTTAGTCATAACCTAATTCGAAGTTAAATTTTTCTTGAAGCGCGCGATCAAAACATTGTATATAATAATAACATTTGGAAGAACTTCAAGAATCAGAAGAGTCAAACACCACTCAGGGGAATTTAAGTTGTTAATGTGGGAATTATCTTTAGTTCAACTCTTTCCGCAATTAAATATTTCGTCATAACCGGTTAACAGGTTAATACATAGTTAAATTCAGGACATTTTTTAAATCATGTTTTGCACACTTTCTTTTAACTGGACTAGTTTCATGTTTGTAAAGATAGAATTTTGTAATCTATTATTTACTAACTTCCTAATGTGGTAGAGTTTACAAATTTTGTTCACTTGTGTGTTGTAAAGGAAAATACACTTTTTAATGCGTTCGAAATTTAATTAGTTATTCTCGATTACATTAAATTTCATTTAGATTTGGTAATGAATCTGTGAAAAAATTTCATGATTTCGATATATTTCTAATAATGAATTTTAAAATAAAAAGTAAAACATTAAAATTTCAAAAAAAAAAAATTTTGTACACTAATAAAAGCGTGCTTTTTATTATGGTTATTTTTATTAAAATTTCATGTCAGTTTATAAATATAGAATTACATTCTCGAATGAAATTATTTTTAGCAATTTATTGTTTCGAAGAATAAATCATATGTTAAAGAAAGGGTCTAATGAGTATAAAAGTCTTGAACTGTCAGGAATTTCGCTTATTTCAGTCATACATTAGAAGCTATACGATGAAAGACCATTTGAAATTTCTAAATATTCAGGAAAGGAAGAATATATAAATTAACTGTTCTCTTTCGTTCAAGAGATGATAAATACTAAAAACAAGTATTTTTAACCTGAGGAAACACGAGTTCTCCTTCAACAGAACTTTTCCCAAATTGCTCTTTTAGATATGCATCGAACCTCGGAATCGAGCGATCAGTTTTCCGACAAGGAACTAGTAGCTGATGATACCATCTTCTTCTCTTGGAGCGAGCATTTAAAAAAAGTTACTTATAATAATTTCCAGCTTCAGTAAAATAAAGCAGAATGAAATAGAACATAAATACAATATTTGCATATTTAGAGCAGCTATTTTCTCCATTACGAAAAGATGATAAACAAAAAGCAGCGGATTGAAGTTTAAGATATTTGATTTCAAGATGGTTAAATAATGAGGAAGATGTCAGATATTAACAGAACGCCTTTTATTATACTCCTTCCTTCCAACTTTAGTTTTATGATTTTCCTTTTTCTTCTAAATTTAGAAACTGCAAAAGTCACAATCGATGAAACTCCGTTAAGACAGTTGTCCATCGTATGTATGTTATCATCACGTGATTTCAGACTTAAAATTGCGCTTGTTCCCATGTATCCTAAATCAAAATGGCAGCTTAGGTCACCATATTACATTTTATTTTCTCATTCTTATAACTAGTTTATTTACAGTTATGAAATATCCCACTTATGGGCACCGCGAGTGCGTGGTGAGAAGCCGCCTGATAAGTAAGCGGGTTCTCGCTTCTCCTGGTAGGCATAGTAATAATGAGGGTTAAGTTACCCTCCACCGATGACGATACCTACCTCCTTCGGGAGGGGCCAGGACGCGGCCGTTAGTATTCCAGTGATCGTTCTTCAATTGACCCCACGCGCTTCGGCAGGCTGGGGCAGCCTTCGTTGTGCGTTACAGGCATAAAATATCTCGCCTGGGGGCACCACGAGTAAGTGGATAAGAAGCCTCCGGATAAGCACGCGGGGTCTCGGTCCTCGCGAGGGAGCAATAATGGTGGTGTGTCTCTTCGGGCCCATCTCGGACGACTGGTTGTACTTCTTTAATGGGGGTTGACGCATGAGTTGCTCATATTGGGGGCTATTTTGCGTTCGGCCGCATGCCGATTTTTTTGTTGCGATGAACGGTCTTTCAGTGTTACCTGGATGCGACTGTAGGACGGTTTGCCCTTTTGATTAAAGGTATGAAATACAGTCGGACCTCTATTTAACGAACCTCTATTTTGCGAATTTCTCTACTTTGCGAACTTTTTCTTGGAACCAAGAACATTTTGCGAATTTCTTCGTAAAATAACCTCCAAATAGCGAAGTGCATTCTCTATTTAACGAACTTTTTACTGTGATCCAATATTTTTTTTTCTCCCTATTTCTCAAAATATTTCTAAACATTTCAAACTTATTCTTTCTTTTAACGCATTTTATGGTGATCAATGACCTTGAAGCTGGAAAATGTCAAAGCGAAAGTGCTTGAGCATCAAAGGAAAAAATTTAATTCTTCATGAGGTGGATAAAGGCGTGAAAAAAAAGGATATTGCTTTAAAATTTGGTATTCCTCCAAACAGCTTGTCAACCATAATAAAAAAAAAAATCGTGATAAGATACAAAATTATGATTCATCGAATTCTTGTTCAAAACGTTTAAAAGCGTGTGTCTATCAAGATGTGGATGAGGCAGTTTTGAAGTGGACAGTGTGAAAAATAAAAAGAATACAGCAAAGAATTGCGATGAACACGAAGATGAAGAAGATGGAAATGATCATGATGCAGAAATCAACAAACCTTCGTATGATGAATTGCTAAAATTCATTAATTTTAATATAATTTTTTAAAATTGAAAATACAGTGTATTCCCGGACAATGTTTCGTTTTATTCTTGTTTTCCTTGTAGATTTCTTTTTGATGACTAAAATATATAAAACAAATAGAAATTAATTTACAAAACAAAGGTGTGATTAATTATTTTTTAAATAATATTTAGTGTTTATGAATTTAAAATCTGATATGTGTAGTTTAAAGTATTTTAAAAGGTGAATCTCTATTTAACGAATTTTCCATATAACGAACTTTTTTTCGGGATTTAGCGACTTCGTTAAATAGAGGTTCGACTGTATTTTAGTAATGTTATTTTTGTAGACGGTGATAAATGTAGGGATAAACGAAGCAATGAAAACTGATGGAAATAATCATCATAGTTTGCCCCTTATGGTGAAAGCCAGTTTGGAAAGAAAAGATAAAGTCCCTTCAGCAATATTTCGTGATTTGGATTTGGTGTCAGATGCATGAAGTACCACTGGTACATTTAATTATTATGCTTCATATTGAATATAAGAGAAATGAGTTTAGTTTTGTATGTCTCCATACATTTCGAAATGGATTCCTTCAGTGGCGAATCCAGGGGGGCTATGGGGCTACACCCCCCAAACTAAACCAGAATTCTTGATTTTGAGGTTTTAAAATTACTACAGCTGATTGTTCTTACTCTCCCTTTTAAAAAATGTGATAACATTGCTTCCTGGCAATGACAGGCTCGGATATTTTCCCACTTTTGTAGTCATTCAGGTGATTAAATTCTTTAAAGTTGAAGTGTTTTAGTTTACATAAGCCAAGAGGTTTGACATTGGTTACGACGATAATTTTTTTTTATGACCTCGGCCCCTCCAACCGATCCAAAACCTGGATTCGCCACTGGATTCCTTGCTTGTTCAAAATCGGACAACTAAGCCTCGAAAGCTAAAAGTGACAAACGAACTACTATGTCCCCCCAAAAAAAACCTAAATCCTGGATTCGCCACTGGATTCCTTGCTTGTTCTAAATCGGGCAACTAAGTCTGGAAAGCTAAAAGTGGCAAACGAACTACTATGTCCCCTCAAAGAAACCTAAATCCTGGATTCGCCACTGGATTCCTTGCTTGCTTAAAATCGGACAACTAAGTCTGGAAAGTTAAAAGTGGCAAACGGACTACTAAAATTGAACGGAGGAAATATTTCAGAATTGTGTCTTTTATTGTAACTTACAGGAGATATATCCCAAGCTTCACTATGAAAGCAACATGCTTGTCGTTGCAAAGTGAGAGGTTGTTTCAAATTTGAAGAAACTGAAGCTGAAGACATTTGAGTTGTATGAGAAAGGAACTCAACAAAAAGAAGATTGCGACAAATAAAAAAACTTCACTACAATAAAAGAAGGACATTTCTAAAATAAGTTCGTAATTTCATTTGAACGTATCTCTAAAACATTAGTCGGAACTTTTTTTAACAATTCAGACGCAAATTTCTTTTTGATCAATGACGCTGCTTTGGTTAAAGCGTGATACTGGCGATTTTTTTTTCCAACACAGTTCCGGCACAATTATATGACATCCTTCACAAAGGATCCCAATTTTTTGTACAGGAATCTGAAAAAAGCCCTTGATTGAACGATGAATGAAAGTTGTGCCAGGATCTTTCGCGTACTAGAGGACGGCTGTGAGTAATCATCTGTGAAATTGGCACGCGAATGAACTCTCAGAAGTCCATAATGGACGAGGAAAATTTGCTGTCCGTCTGCCGCACAATGGCGCGCGTATTGTACCACAAAACACTCCGATGTCTTCCTCCTAATCACACGTGAAGGGGTGACACGTTCACATGCATTGTGAATGGGAGGATTCTCCAACCTTCAAGTCTGACGGTGTTCCAGTTATGTCCGACAAAACAGGACATGTTTTGATTCAAATTTGAATGAGGGAATCCTCAGCGAGAACACCTGCAGGACATGCATGCCGGCTTACGGCTGCACGAAAAATTGCAGGAAAAAGGCACGCGAAATGCGAAAATAATTTCAGCGAAAACGAAGAGACGCATTGCTATTACCTGTTGATGGAGAAGGAACGAAGTGCGTCGTTCAAGTTTTTCAGTGAGTCAATGCACCAGGAACTGCTTGAAGATGCGCATACCCAGGGAGAATCTTCTTAGCAGAAGGAAGAGCGAGATGGGAAATTACATCTGTTATCAGATCTTAAATATTTAAGAGGAAACTTATCTAAATTATGTTTACAACAAAGGTATTCCCCGCACCACCTGAAATACTGGAGGGAAAACACATTTCTGAGCTCGTATTTGCTGCATATTGCATTTTCTTTGCACTCAGCTTCTCGAGCAGTGGTGGCAAACCTATAACCCACGCGTTGATTTTCATAAACGTATTTTTTTCATCATAAAAGAGAGAGAGAGAGAAGACAATCATAAATATCAAAAATTTATGAATATCTAATGTCGAATTTATATAAAAAATATTTCCAAGTGGGCGTTGGCTAACAAATATTTTTAGAGGATTTTTAAATTGAGACCAAAAATACCCAGCGGAGAGAGAGACCAAAATATTCAAATCTACTGTAAACCAGATTCCAATGTCTATCAGAAGGTTTTTCATTGTAGATTATAGCGATTGTAAAATATTTAGGTAAAGAATCAGATTCAAAGAGATGCGTACTGATATCACACACTGCTAGGTTCCACTCTTGCCGGCTCAAGGAAAAAGTGACGTAATCCTTCCGCGTGCACAGAGATTGCTACCAGTACGCATGCGTATGGAGAATCGGATTAGAAAAATTAATGATGCAATTTGAACACCTTTTTTTAATCGATTGATACAAAAATTGGACACAAATCTACTATTTAGGTAAGAAGGCACATAACAAAATTAATTAGATAAGTGAAATTTGGTAAGTTATTGCGATTAAAAATATGCGATTATACAGACCGACAGACAATCAACCCTTTGACGGATTTGGTCCAAAATTTGATAAGGACCTACATTCATGACGATAAAACAGTGTATTAAATTTTATCCATCTAGCCATTCAAGTTTTTGAGCTATAGTGTTCGCATGACAGCGGACAGACAAACTTCCCGTAGATGGATTGTGTCCAAAATTTGATAGAAACATACAAATTATGTGTAAAGATCACATACCACATTTCATCCCCGTAGCTCTAATAGTTTTCGAGTTATCGTGTTCACAGACAGACAGACATAATTCCCAAATTGTGTTTTTCGCAGTCAGGGAGGTCTAAAACGTGGAGATTCGTCAAAATCTCGAGTTCGAACTTTTTGACGATTACAGTACTTTCTCTTTGTATACTTCGTACACGAGCAGGTGAAAAGCATGTCGCTGCAAGAGTCTAAAACATATCATTAAAATAAATAAAAGCTTTTGAAAACAAAATTTTGATAGCGTACTTAAAAGTATATAAAATTATTTTTTAACAAGATATTGTTTACAAGCTGAACACCTGTCTGTAACATCTGTAAACATCGTCATGCGATATCACATGATGCAATATTTGTTCAAAACGCTCCACAAGGTGACCGTTGAACTTAGACCTACCATATACAGTATACGAGAAAGTAAAAAATGGTCAAGTTTTCTGTTAACAAATTTTCGGTGTTCCCACATTATTGGTACTCCTTTTACCACGCTCTGCGCCCCCCATTTTTCCTTGGAACTAACTTACGACCCACGGGATAGGATTAAAAAAATAATGAACAAAATTTGACCCACTTCTCAAAAAGGTTTGCCATCACTGTTCTATAGTTACAAAGAGTCTGCTTAGTGTTCTAGAAAATTGGAGAATAAGTTGTACGGAAATAAAAATGGTATCACCGAAAAGCTAATTTTTTTTAAAAAATTTAAAGTGATGTAAAACTGGTCTTTTTGATAATAATATGCCCCGAAGTTAATGAGAAAAAAACGCTAAAATTCCAACTAATTTTTAATTAAATATCTAATTAAAATGTCGTAAACTCCTTTCTTATTGAGCTCCTACTGCTCAAGATATAACTACAGGCCAAATTTCGTAGCTTTAGATGCAACTGTCTGCCCTCTAGATTGTTTTGCACGATTTTTACATCAAGTATGTCTCTCAAATTTCGTAGCTCTAGATGCAACTGTCTGCCCTGTAGATTGTTTTGCACGATTTTTACATCAAGTATGTCTCAATTTACAGATAGTATGCCAGCCTATAAACACTATCTGGTTAAAAAGAAAAGATTTTTCGCTTTACTAGCTTTAAGCCCAAAGTTATTGTTTTACAGATTGTTCGAACGTGGAATGTCGCTTCCCAGCAATGTTAGTCTTATGGTTGGGAAGAGAGTTTTACAGGGGTCAATAGAGGCCAGGTTTAAACCCCTGACCTTGGCGACAAACTTGTCGACCATTTTGGTGACAAAATGAAGGTCTTGAAATATACTACAATTTGCTCGATATCTCTATTAGGAGCGAAGATATACAAAATGTACTAGATGATTCCATGTGACGTTTCGCTCTGTCTGGAAGACTATAAATACCGCAGTTGCTGAACGTCTGGGAACGTGTTCATCGACTGGGATCGTCTTTGGAGTTCGAACGCCTTTGGAATGTCTCTTTGGAATTTTATCCGCAGTGCAAGCTAATAAGCCGATAGACGCCGAGCGATATTGAAAGTGCTGCTGTTGTTGTTATTAGTGATTTTAGCTAATTTGTACAAGAGCTGTTTTTCCTGTTACCTACAATTCGTGTTTTCCGGAATATTCGAGGATAATGCGTCTTTCTCCATTATCCTGCTTGTTGGACTGTTTTCACCGTACATACACCAGACGATTTTCGTAACAATATACAGTAGAGACACATTTATCAAAACTAAACAGGTATTGCCGACATCAAGCGAGCAAAAATGTCTATTAATGCAGAAAGGAAAAGAGTGAACAGTTTTTGTATAAAATACCTTGCACCAGGGTTAGATTTCCCATAGGGCCAACCAAGGTCATGGGGTGGAGAACAGCCGTCGGGGGCCACATGTACAGAAGAAATAACAACCAAATATTTACACATTTTTCAGTGTTAAAGGACATATATAATGATGTTTTTGAAATTTACATTCGATATGTTGAACATATTGAGCGGTACATTTTTTAAAAATTCTTCTGCAGATCTTATCGTCTCTTGCCTTTGAACTTACAGTATACTCTCCATTATCCGTGCGTGGATTATCCGGTTTGCGAATTATCCGTGCTCATTCCGGACTCACAAAAAAATTTAAAGATAAACATTTTCACGCTTATCACGCATGCAAAATCGATGTTGATGTTCGATCGAGCGATTCATTCCGTTAAACTAGTGAGCCGTGACGGCGGAGGCTAAAGAATAGATTTTTTCTTTCTTCCTCCACGTGCAATTTCTACCGGTTCAACCCCTAATTTTCCGAGAAATGAATCATCCACTTCCTGCTAGCTCATTGAACACACTTCTCCCTGACACGTCATTCTTTAACTTCTTCGTCTTCTCTCACTTTCGCACGTGTTCCTTTAGTTTCTGCGTCTTGTTTATAGTCAGTTAGTAGCGTGAAATTTTTTACGGGTAAAAGTGAGTGGTGTGAAACGAAAATGAAACGTTTTAAATGTTAAACAAAAATTAGAAATCCATCAAAACCTTAATAATGGAGAATCAGCTCGTACTGATGCAGAAGATGTACTACATGAGGGAAATACAATTTCTCATTCTGCTGCTCTACAATCTGTGGAAACTTTGTTAGATTATATGGGACAAAGGGGATTCGATTACGCTGACATTACTGCGGTTCGCAAAATATGTGTCGATATACGACAAGAGATGAACAAACAGCAGAAGCAAAGACGCAATACAGATTTTTTAAAGCAGTAAATGTTAAAAGGAAAATTCCACGTTTGATGTTATAGAGCACGCAAATATAAGTAATTTTTATATTTTTGTACTGATGTTGATTTTTTCTTTAATAAAAAGGAGTTTTCGGATTATCCGTGTTTTTCTATTATCCGTGCGATCCCTCCCAGTGATTAACCCGGATAATCGGGAGTGCACTGTATTTGCATTGAAAGAGATTTAAAAAGATCCGTCTACTTTAATGACCCTTCAAACCTACTCACTTTACAGTTTCACTGCTTTAGCATAGAAATGCATAATATCATGAGCTTCTATGTCATGTTTTTTGCCAAGGTAAAATGATCAAACATTATCTTAGAAAATGGGATTTTGAGGTTTTTGTAAGTATTCTTCCTTTTGCTGCCTGAAAGGCTGTAATTCCAGTGTTTTTCAGTTTCAATTGATGAAAAGGCAACGTTTTATTTTTAAAGGGCTAGTGTGAAACAACCAAATGAAAGATTTCAAGGAAAATGACACAGTGTCCACACCGCAGCAACACGATACTGCGCATCCATTGTGTTAAGAAATTTAGAATCGAACTTCTTCCGACTGCGTCAACAGACATCACGTTCCTCTTGATGCAAATTCGAAGTGCATCGTTCACGTGGTCCGAACAATAGAAACAGAATAGTTCATTATTATCTATATAGCTAAATGCATCAACAGTTTACACAGGAATGTCATTACAGAGAAGAATCATCTGACTTTGCGACTCTTTTTTTAAATCTTCTGCATGAAATGTGTATACAGTGAAGAGTGTTTGAACACCGTTTAACAAAAATTTAAATGGATTGATTTCTTGTTAAAAGCGTATATTATGCATGGATCTGACAACAGTCAGCTAGGACAATGAAAGCGCTCATCCTCTTTGTCGAAGAACGACTGTCCCCGTGCGCAATCGTCGTTGACAAGAGCACGCGAGCCACATGCAAAAGTATGCGAAGGACCAGGAAAGTGGTCTGCACCGTCCCACGTGAGTCACGACACAGAATACCCCACAGTTTGTCTTTGCACGACACGTGACAGGACAGCACGTTGGGAGACTTGATGAATGAAACCTATTTTCTGCCATCTGTAACTATTAAAATCTCATAAAATCATCTTCTATTCACAGATTATTTCGTTCTATTTAAAGATACCCTTTCTTAGCAGGTATCGATGACAACGACATGGAGTTTTGATGAAGCTGCCTGATTATCTGATCTCTCGAATTCTCATATTTCAGCTAGTGGTTTCGCTTTTATTTGTTC
>BGPR01045492.1:0-12303 GCA_013235015.1 Araneus ventricosus | reverse complement strand
AGATAGCACATAAGTTTGCAGCAAGTTTGATTTTGACTTGATATTCCCTTGTCATGGCAAAATTTGACGCGTCAAACTTGAAACGAATTTGTAGCAAGTTCGCTGTGACAACTAGCGCCACCCTCGCTTGCAACGCATTTGTTACAAGTTCGATGTGATAAATAGCGCCACCTCCCTCGCAAATCAAACTTGCTGCAAGTTTGCAAAACAAGCTTGATGCAAAGACAGCACAAAGAGATAATTACACTGGACAACAAAAATTTTTTTTTCATGTTGCTTGCGAAAGAAAAGGTTATACCTATGTATTTTTGTGCCCTGATTTCGAATCTGTTAACCGTTTGTTTCAATCACCCATAGTTTTTGAGCAACGTAGTAACTTTTATTATATACATTAGGAAATCATATTCAGCTGGCAATATTTAAACAGGCATATTAAACTGTTACAAACCTTCACTTTCTTGTGTACTTAGCCTGTCAACTGTGCTTGACTTGAGGAATATCCATTTTCTATGTCCAAAAATAGTCGGCTAACAATTTTGTGATTCCATTTCCCTTGGTAACAAGTTCCCATATTGGAGATATCCTCATGGAACCGTTCACCATGCTCGTCGCTTACTGATCCAAGGTTTCTATAGAATTCTAAGTGAGAGTGCAAGAAATGGATTTTCGAAGACATGTTGCATCCCATGGTTTTGTATGCCTTTAAGCAAGTAATTGACAATTTGCCTTAGTTTTCCGCTTTGTGATTTCCGAAGAAGTTTTTTCCTAACTCCTTAAACGATGTCCATTCTGCGTCTTCCTTCTTAGTCAGTTTGCCCTCAAACACCGGATCCTTCATTAGTTGTCTAAATTGAGGCCCAACATGCCTTCCTTAATTTTTGTTTCACTCACTTTTGGAAACTTCAGACGTAAGTACTGAAATCCACTTCCTCCACAGTCCATCGCTTTAACAAAATTCTTCATCAAACCTAATTTGATGTGCAATGGAGGCAAGAAAATTTTTTTTGAGGCGACTAGTGGTTCGTTCTCTTCATTCTTCACACCCGGTATGAGAAACTGTCGCTTGAGCCACACCTTCTTGATGTAGTGCTTTTTTTCTGCCCCTGCTACTGTCCCACTGGCACAGAAAGCAAAAAAACTTGGTATAGCCTGCTTGCAACACAACTAAGACGGCAATCACTTTCAAGTAGGTACGTATATGCTAAGAATGCTTGCTGTACTCAATACTGGACAACATATGCTTCAAGGTTTCATATGTTTCTTTCATACGAACGGCTACATTCTACAGGAATCGAAGGGTGCTTGTTACCATTGCGTAACAGAACTGCTTTTAAGCTGACCTTTGAAGAGTCTAAAAACAAACGCCATTCTTGAGGGTTATGTTGTAGTTCTAGAGACTTAAACCACGAGTCAACATCATTACAAAATATCACATCACCATCTTGGCAAAAGCTTCCACGTGCTGCCAAACAGAAACATCTGTCCTTACAAAGTGGCTCATGCATTGAATCGCATTTGCGTTGCAAGATTATCTATCCAAAAACGCCTGTTATAATTTTTGACATACAGCCTTTTCTGTATGAAAATTATAATTGCAAGAGCATTTCAAACCCAAACATTATCTTCTTGGCCGGCAATTAATTTTTTCAGAAAGTATTTTTGACACAAGATCCGACATATTTCAATGACATTTTCTATGTACTTGTAAGCAATTACGAGTAGTGTTGCTGAAAAACAGTGTGTTATAGAGGTTTCTCGAGATTATATTCGGGTTCAGTGACCATAAAAACACCATTATCAGTTAAAATCTCAAAGGCAACAAAAAATATCCTGGCTACGACATTGATTCAAATACAAGAAAGGAGTGGACAAAGGTTTTAGTGAGAGTTCATGTTGCATAAAATTGGAGGGTGATAGACAAATTCTGTTTGGTTTTTCGAATTCAGAGCTTGAAAGTACATAAGAATTAGCTAAAATCATATGGGCAACAAAATGGTTGTTGTCCAGTGTTATCTTTGTCTCTGTTTTAAAAAAAACATCCGATTTTTAATAGCATCTCCTAGACCGTCCTTCTTTTCATTAATTGAATAAATCAATGATAATGTGTAAAAAAACTAACTTTTTTATAAAAAAAAGTTTGAAGCATTTTCCATCTTTTTACTAATTATATCACTCGCACTTTAAAGAAAACTATATCGCCTTTTTCTTAATGTTGAAATTTTAACGTTTATAAACAAAAGTAAATCTAAAAAATAGTCAATGTTTGTTGAAAAATAATAACTTAGGCATTTTGTCCCATTTTAAAGTAATTACTTTTGAACTCTAATTTCATAATTTATTCTGCTAGCAAAACGTAGTTATTAGCGAAAATCGCTCTCTCTTTGACTTCAAATCATATTCTCAACTCAAAAAATTAATGAAATCAAGAAAAAAAGTTTAAAATAAATCGTATACGAATCGAATAGAACGACGTATTAGCGAAATTTATCTTCTCCTCTAGTAGCTGATCTGGTCGAGTGGTTTAGACCTCGGGTTACCAAGCGGTAGGTCGCGAGTTCTATCCCGGGCTGTGTTCGCACTCTGTTTTTGCCATAATTTGCAATGCAAGTTTGTCCCATGGTGACTTCGAAGCTTTCGTTAACTTGCTGCAAGCCTGCACTTTTGTCATGACAAATTTGTGGCAAGCTTTTAGCGGTTGGATAGAAACGGGGACCTTTCGGTTCCGAGCCGAAGATCCTAACCACTAGACAAAAGGAATTCCCAATGTCCGGAGGCGGATATTGGCTAATATACATCAGAGTAAGATGGCGTAGCACGGTGCGCTACAGGAGCAACCCCCAGCTTGTTTGATATTATCTGAATATCAAGGAAGCGATGTGCTGCGTGCATATGCGCAGATTGCTGCCCAGATTGGTGGTGCGCAGGCACGTGCAGACTTTGTGCTATGAAATGTGTCATAGACTTTGCGCTGTGAAATGTGTCACAGTTTTTTTTGTGCTATGAAATATGTCATAGGCTTTGAATTGGGAGAGATGCGTTGCTGTAGGAGTTGTCGTGCTGCCATCTGATGAATGTAGCAGAAGATGGAATTGACCTGATATTTGGTGCTGCCATCCATTAGTGGGACTGAAAGTTGTTGTTGCGTGTTCTTTGTCCGCGAGTCATCACTTTAACGGCGGGATAGAAACGGGGACCTTTCGGTTCCGAGCCGAAGATCCTAACCACTAGACAAAAGGAATTCCCATTTTCCGGAGGCGGATATTGGCTAACATACATCAGAGTAAGATGGCGTAGCACGGTGCGCCACAAGCTTGCTGCAAACTAAAATTGCTATCTGGGTCGCCATTTCATAGATGTCATTTAGTGTCCTAGTCACAGTTTTAGCCAAGAAAGCCTTTTCTTACAGGCGAGTTCCCTTGTTTGTCAGATTTATGTCAGTAAAATAAAACTACAAAAAAGAAAGAAAAAAGCACCTCTTATAGCTTGCAAGAACTGCAGCCTTTCTGCACAAAGGGATGCAATTCCTTCCGTCTTTCCTGGGCTTCCGAAACCAACAAAAACTCTTAGGGGTCTATTCTTGTACCCCCGGTTGGGTTGTCCTGCTGTTAGCGGAACCTGTTCCAACCGGGGGTACCAGAATAGACCCCTTAATGAATATTGCGGCTCGACTTTGCACAGAAGAGATAGAATAGCCCGAGGGTTCATACGATGGCTGTAACGTTCTAGAGAAACATCTGTAAATGATCGGTAGGTCAAAGGAAGTGGACAGAGAACTCAGTACAGTTCTTACGGGCAGTTGTAATTGCGTGTGCGTCTTGGGTCGGTATTCGACCACCCGTTGTTCGACTGGTCGAATTACGACGGCAATAAATCCCCAACGACTGTTCTGGAACGCCGAAACATGGGCCTTGGGTACAGAGCTATTTTATTTGTCTGCTTTAGGTGAAGCTTACTATAGAGAAAGAGTTCTTTTTTTCTCTTCCACACTCACTGGGGAGTCCAAATTGTCTTCTGTTTAAGGGAGTCCACTTGCCATCGGGTAAGCTGGCAACCTCGCCAGTTCACCACTGCCGAACAGTCACGAATAAAATGTTTTCATGCTCACAAGAACCATCAGAAGAAAAAATTTAAAATAATTTTACATCAATCCATATCCTTTTATCAGCGCGCTGATAATAATATTAAATTCACTAAATTAGAAATAGTGCTATTAGAACGTTTGAATCGATTCATTCTCGATGTCAAAGCCACAGGGAAGAAGTTCTCTGTGGTCAAAGCTAGCATCTAGCTCTGTGCCCGTACCAATGTACTGGTATATGGAATGCTAAGATGTGTTTTGGTGTAGAATCGGTCAGATCTGCGCCATATTTTTGATCGTTAGTTGAATGGGCGCTTTATAAGTATATTTGTATTACAGATGTTATTGCATTTAAAATTTTTGCAGAATTCAAGGTTTGTTGCTTTATCGAAATTTGCTCATTCAATTCTTTTACCTGTTGTTATTTTGATTAAAGTTTCTACATTCTGACTAAAATTCTTGAATCCTTGTTTATTGACCGCTTTAATATGAAAACATAAGTGCCGCATTTCAGTTTCTGAAAGTGATCAAATAGTGTATAATCTTAATTGAATTACAGATGTGGCACGAGGCAAGAAAGCAAGAAAAAAAGATTCGTGGCATGATGGTTGATTACAAAAGAAGGGCTGAAAGGAGAAGAGAATATTATGAAAAAATTGTAAGTTAAACTTCGGATGTTCTCATATTTGGTTACATTTTAAATGTTTAATTATTGAAGACATACTAGAAAATTACTGTGTCTGTATTGAAGTGAAGAAATAAAATTGCATTCAGTATTTATTTCGGAAATTCTGGATATTAATAAATAGGATAATATTTAGCAGCAAATTGTTCACTTTATCGTTCTCTTAATTATTTTTGAATCTTATAAAAAAATTCGCATGAACATATTGTAATTATGATAAAAAAATAAACAATTTGTAATAATTGTTTTGATTTTTGTTTGTAATGTTATCTCTTGGATTGTGTTTTAATGTTCATATGAAAATAAATGACTATTAGTAGAAAAAATGTCACTTAAAGGTAGTTATTACGATAAATGAAAATATATATCTAAATAAAAAAAAATCAAGATATGAGTGCTTGTTGATATTTTACATGATAGTTCATTGATGCTGTATTTATAGTGGTAGACCCTTAAATACTAAATCATACACCGTAAATGTCATATCTTTTATGTAGTTTTGAAGTTCAATTGCCTGCCTAGATGCATCTATCTTTTTTTATATTCTTGAATGTAATTTTAGTTGAGTTAATTCATGTTAGAAGACTGAAATTGTTTGTGTTACAAAAAAGGATATGCATTGAGGGGGAAAAACAACTGTTACTTTACAGGATGTTTAAAAAATTGTTATATTTTTCTAAAAATAATTGGCAAATTTCTATGATTTTAATGCATTTAAATGAAAACAGTCTAAGATAATCATCTTTTGCAAACAAATTGTCAGTTTTGAGGTAGCCAAGAAATGCAGTTTCTGTAAGTTGGTTTAATGTCTCTGAGTTAGTGCAACATCAAAAGGCTTATACATTAGTTGTTGTGGTGGAGCATTTTCTTGTCCTTGTTAATTTTGAGGCCATTTTAAGCTGTTGTCTGTCCATTATAAAAAGTAATTTTATAAACTAATAGATTTCCTATATTGTTTCTTTCTTTTGTGAAAAATATTTATAAATTTGTTTGGAATAGAACTAGTCTGTTGGTCATTATTTATTTATGCTTTTTAGAAGTGATTTTGTGTGTTATTCATGTTTTAGAAACAGGATCCTGCGCAATTTCTTCAAGTGCATGGACGTCCAGCCAAAATTCACCTGGATCCTGCAGTTGCTATAGCAGCTGATAGTCCAGCTACAATGTAATAATTAATATATTTGTAATAGATATAAATTTAAGTTATTTTAATTTCTTGGATCTTCTGTTTAATTTTCAGTAATAAAAATTCAATTATTTTATTGTAAAGAATGAAATTGTCAAGTTACATGCTTTATGACTTATCTTTTTTTTTATTAAAAGTCAACGACTGAATAAAAGTAGAGTGTTTTTATTGGTTATAATCATAATATGCTACTTTTATTTCAGCACTATTTGGAAATGGAGATTGTAGACTTCTTTCCAGGAATTTACCTATAAATTGTTTTTTATTGATATTTAAGTTTTAATGATTATTTTATTAAAAGTATAGAAAGAAATTAAATTATGAAATTTTATTTAAAACTGATATGAATTATTTATTTATGATATGCCAACTTTAATCGTATTGAAGACGAATAATGAGTATTTGTATAAAGCTTTATTTTGCTTTCCAACGGAAATCTTTTGAGTTTTGCTGCATCATAATAATTTATGATCCTTTTGTGTTCTATTTATTGTAGAAATTTAAGTAGTCCTCCAATTTATGATAATTGATTAAAAATTCTTTGTATAAAAATTATCCATCAGTTATAATTAACAGAAAAAGTTTTCATATTGTTTTTTCTTCATTTGCAGGATGCCTTGGCAAGGTCACCCAGATAATTTGATAGATAGGTTTGATGTCCGTGCTCATTTAGATATCATTCCTGAGTACAACCCATCAAAGTAAGTTAATATTTCTGCTATTAATTGGTTTTAACCCCTTTTTTTTCTGCCTGTATGTAGAATATGTCTGTATGTATTCAGTTAACTCATATATCATCCACTGTTCTTTGGTAGATATGAACATGATAGCAATGTAATAAATTGTGTTCCAGATACTCAAATATGCATATTAAAGACTTAAACAGGGTGCTTAGCATCATAAAAAGTGCTTAAAATTGAAAACCATTTTTAAGCACCTTAAAAGTGCTTAATTTTGAAAAAAGTTCCTTAAAAAGTGCTTAATTTTCTCAAGAACTGCGAAAACATTTTTTTGTTTCCTCAGACTTTTGAATATGATAAATTGAAAGCATAGTCATAAAGCTTTGTTTACTGGATGTATCAAAAATAAAGACCGACGAAAGGGAAGAAATCAGAGGAGGAATCCAGCGTGAGATAGATCCAGGGGTGTCAACACATGTTAAGATAATGCTTAATAGTCCACTGAATGAGGGCCCAAAATGAGGGTGGAAAAAAAATTAAATTGGATAGTTTTGAAAATTGGTACACAGCTCCTGATTGAACATACTAAAAGTCCTGGTCCTGAGGAAGAAGCTCGTACCACCATTTGGATTTCATCCCCCCCTTTTAGTTTTTCTTGAATATCTCGAAAACTATTCAATTTTCAAATTACAATTCATTAAACAAATTTAAGAGTGTAAAATTCCCTACCATAACATGCTCCTATTTTTCTTCTAGCTTTAATAGTTTCTGAGATAATGGGTCTCGAAATTTGCCGTCATCTTGGATTCTATCCTCCCTTTAGTCTTTTTTTAAATATCTCAAAAACTATTCAATTTTCAATTACCTGCAATACAACAAATTAATGATCCTAAAATTCCCTACAAATATATGCTTTTATTTTTCTTCTTTCTTCTAATTTTTATAGTTTTTAAGATATTCAAGAAAAACAAATGAAAGGGGATAAAATCCAAGATGGCGGCAAACTTTGAGACCATTATCTCAGAAACTATTCAAGCTAGAAGAAAAATAGAAGTATCTATTTGTAGGGAATTCTATGCTCTTTAATTTGTTTAATGAATTGTAGTTTGAAAACTGAATAGTTTTTCAGATATTCAAGAAAACACTAAAAAATATGGATGAAATTCAAGATGGTCTCTAGCTCCCCTTTCAGGACTGGGCATTTTTAGTATGTTCATCAAGAACCCCTCACAAACATGTTTACCAAATTTCAAAACTGTAGGATTTAATGTTTTTTTCAAACCCTTCGTTGACTGGACTATTAATGACTTAGGTAAACATTTACTCTACGGTGCCCACTTGCTTCTCGCCAATTTTTCTTGGAGCAATTTCATTTGCTGTCGTCAAATACTGTTTTGGATGCGCAGTGCGCTCTTCACTGCTCTACTGTGCATGCTTCATTTGAAAAGGAGAGATTGAGCATGCAATGCCTTCGGCATTTCAAGCGTGTACTGGGCAATTTTTTTTAACTTAAAAAACATCAGCAGCTTCACTTTCTGCAAAGCTGGACACTAGTAGCTTCGCTTATTCATTGAGAAGCAAAAACATAGAATAACATACATAGTTCTGAACCTAAAAGGAATGAAAATGTTTAAAAATGAGAAAAGTGTAGTTAAAACTTCACATAGCTATTTTAATTGCCCAATTGCTGTTTACACTTGGGATACTGGTATCTGCTTGCTATCAATCCCTGATCCACATACCACTGGGAAACAACTTTGGTTTCCGCTGTCTGAAGCTGATGGTGGGCCAAAACAGAACCAATGCCATAATCAACAACAGCTGTACGAAGCGCACATAGCAAAATGATAAGATCAGACAAAAATCAAACTGACAAAACAAATTCGACTGAATTGACCAATCGCATGAAACAGATCAACGAAACAAATCAATCAAAACGAATCGTAATATCGCGCTATGCGCAAAACACCGATGAAAAGATCAATTTTCGCTTATGCGCACATCTCACTCGTTAAAATTATCATTGCGCAACCAAAACAAATGTTCTCTTATCTCCATTCTTTGTGGCAAAGAGTTGGCTATCCTAACAGGAACGAAGTAAGTGGGCACCGTAGAGTAAATTTCAACCATGACTTTTTTCCCCCCACTCCCTCTTTCTCCTATAATGGGCACCACCATGTACTGAAGTACTGGAATGGTTATCCCGAAGGGGTAAATTAACTGGTAATCCAAATTAACTTCTAATTTGTTAATTTAAAGAAATGTTGTAAAAATTCACAGATCTTTGTTGTTAATCTTATTAAAGTTGTTTTAATTTTTGGTAATGACATTTTGCATTATTTTTATTCTTTTATCAAACCAAAAAGACATCCTTTATTTTACAATAGAAGACATGCAAATACAGAAATAAATATAAAAATTACATATTTAAAATTAAAAAATATGCATATTTTAAGTGTTTCAATAAAAACTATGCAGTATTATAAAACAGAAAACATCCTTTTCTTTGAAAATATGTGGGTCTACATATGCTTGCTTGTACAAAGATGCTTATTTTTTTTGGCTAAGGTGCTTAAAACTGCTCAATTTTTTCACCATTTTCTCACTACGCACCCTGTTAAAAAGAGACATTTTGTTATTTATGTAATAAAAATGTTGGGTTTTGTACAATTTATTGCTGATAATCCTCTTGAAGTTTGATATTTTTTTGCTTTGAATTTTATAAATTATTGTTAGGCAAGTCTAGTAACTACAGTATAAAAATGTTACTTTTAAGTAATTATTTTGATGATAATTTAAAAATGAGATGGTGGTTAGGCCTAGAATAAAAGATAAAGATATTAAAATTGCATTGAAGTGTTTTCTTCATTTTTGACCCTGAGTGTTTAAATGAGTTTTTAAAATAAAGACTTTGCTTTAAATTTATGTAGAAATTATTTCTCATAAAAGAAATTGATTCTATTGCACATCTTAGATGACCAGATGATGAATGCTCTGATGTGATTATAATTTTATAAATGTGTGGTATTTTGCTTGTTAATGACTGATTTTCTGTTAATATTTTTGGTAAGAAATATTGAGAAAAATTATGTTTTAAAAAAGTTTATGAAAGAATATATCTAGAAATTGAAAAGATACTACAAAGTAGTGTCCATTTTAATGAAATAAATTGGATTATTATGAAATAAATGTGAATTAACATTGTTTGGCTTGAATGAATCACTAAGTCATTTCGAATCTAAATTTCAAGTGCTATTTTCTAAAGAATAAAAATATATGGTAAACATTTATTCTACGGTGCCCACTTGCTTTCGCCAATTTTTCTTGGTGCAATTTCATTTGCTGTTGCCAAACACTGTTTTGGATGTGCAGTGCACTTTTCATTGCTCTACTGCGCATGCTTCATTTGAAAAGGAGCGATTGTACCGGGCAAAACATGTACTGGGCAATTTTTTTTAACTTTTAAAAACATCAGCAGCTTTGCTTTTTGCAAACAGGGACACTAGTAGCTTTGCTTATTCATTGAGAAGCGAAAACACAGAATAACATGCACAGTTCTGAACCTAAAAGTGAATGTAAATGTTCAAAAACGAGAAATTTTATTTTGTTCCTTTTTTTCTTCTATTTTCTTTTATCCTTACTGCGTGGAGGATAAACCTCCTTAATCGTATTGAACAAAGATTCCATCCGTGACTGTGCAGAATAATTTTTCCGTTTCCACATATACGTAGCCATATAAGAGTTAAACTGGCCCTTTACATGGTTTATGCCTTGCAAATTCCTTTTAATGCACTCCATGTACCTTCAATTGAGCTGGTGTGAGCACCTGTATCTGGATCAACGAAATACATACTGTGATTCACTGTGAGATGAACGAAGCCTTCGTCGGACAGACACTGGTATGATGACCAACAATCAGACATCACTGTCGTTCCTGGAAGAATATGGTCTTCTATCACTGAAAGTAAGACCTCGCTTGTCCGATTTTCCACAACCGCGAAGAAACAATTATTAGTTCCCCTCTCCACACCTCCAAATACCCATCTTCCAACAACTCTTTTGCCCTGTTATATTTACGTTTTCCAAATTTACTTTTGTCTATTTCCACAATAATGCCAGGTCCTACAATTTTGCCTGACCACCATATCAAAATGTCTTGACACACTTCTCTGCAAAATCTTGCCCAATTTGTCGCAGTTCTAGTACTAATATTCAGCTCCTCACAAATGAATTTAGTTTTCATTTCCACACACCAATAAATAAGGGAGGATATTCGGTATGGGCAGATTACTTTGCTCCAACCTAGAACCTGCTCTCGCACTTCTTTTCATGTGGTGGGCATTCTGTCCTGGAATGCGGCAGACCCAATTAAAGCCATCAGAAATATCTCTTCTCGGTCTTAAAACCATTTGCCTTTTACACTTAGGACACTTGTATCCGCTTGCTATCGATCCCTGATCCACACACCACTGGAAAACAACTTTGGTTTCAGCTGTCTGAAGCTGATGGTAGGTTGAAAGGGATCCAATGTTCCCAGAATTCGGAGCCATAATCAACAACAGCTGTACAAAGTGCACATAACGAAATGAAAAAATCGAACAAAAATCAAACCGCCAAAACAAATTTGATTGAATCGGCCAATCACATGAAACAGATCAATGGAACAAACCAATCAAAATGAATTGTAGTAACGCGCCATCCGCTAAACACTGATGAAAAGATCAATTTCCGTGCATGTGCACATCTCGCTCGTTAAAATCATCATTGCGCAAACAAAACAAATGTTCTCTCGTCTCCATTCTTGGCGGCAAAGAGTTGGCGATCCTAACAGGAATGAAGTAAGTGGACACTGTAGAGTAAATTATAACCAAATATATTGTTGCAAATTATAATTTTGGTTCAATAAAAAATGAAATGGGTACTTGTTTATTCAAGTGGCACCAATCTTACTTGGCAATCTTCGGATTTCGCCAAGCTCGTAAGTTTAGTGTTCTATGGTTCTGATAATTTCCGAAAGGATTTGTTTAGGACTGTTGTGCTCTTCGCCTGTTGTCTTTTTGACAAAGGAACGTATTGAGGCAAGAGCTCATTTTGGAATTTTAAAAAATGTAGATTCCTAACATTCAATGAACAAGCATAGCTACTATTTCCTGCTTTGATGAAACCAAAGCCGCTGATGTTTTTTAAGTTTAAAAAATTTGCCTGGTATCCACTTCAGTTGCCGCAGGCACAATTTGTCCTTTATAGATGCCATAAGCATCACGTGTGCAAGAGACCAATAAAAAGCTCAATGTGCACCCAAAACAAATGTTCTCTCATCGCCAAATAGTCTTCCATCTTGGTGATATATCTTGGTTACTTGGTGATTCAATCTTGGTGGCCGTTATAACATGAAATTTACTTTATGATGTAAGAAAATTAATGTAAACAAGTGAAGGAGAAGGTGTGTGGGGGGGAGATTTTGTTAATTTTATAATTGTTGAAAGTCTGTGGTAGTAACAACATAAATTATCAGTTTTAAGTGTTGCATGTTCTGCTTTGAAATTTGGTTTGAGTTAAAGCCTGTATAATGATGTATACTCAAAGTTGTTCTTATTGCATATAAAGTTGTTGTACTTCTTGTTTTTATATAATGCATATAAAGAATGTCAAAAATCAACCAAAATGTTAGTTG
>BGPR01045491.1:0-12304 GCA_013235015.1 Araneus ventricosus | reverse complement strand
GGATGTATGTAATCACGAGCTAAGCGAATGTGGTGTTCGTGTTTAAACTGGTTGCAATTGGTTCTGAGTAGTCAGTTATATGATATCCTTGACTTATGTTATGAGAAAAGGCATAATTCATTTACATTTGGAACATTTAGAGTACCGAAAGGGAAAATCCAGGATCTTCCTCAACGTAGGAGTCTCCATTAGCACAAGATATTTTACAATGTCTCCACGAGGTTGCTACGATATTCTGAATTCCAAACAACATCGCAAAGATAGAGCATGAATATTGAAGAGCATTTTGCGCTAACAAGTATATAACTTGGATTTTATAATGATAAATGTAAAATATGCAACATTGCTTGCAGAAGTCATTGAACTTATCGTGGAGACAAATGGAGTATTTTTATGTAACAAATCACTGCTGTTCAGATTCTTCTGTAAAAAAAGTCTTAAATAATATCACATAAACTGATAATATCTAAAATGCACTTAGAGCTTTCGTCTCAAAGAGATCAAATGCAAAGCGGGACAAAATATCAGTAGTTCATTTGTCAATGATTTCTCCCAAAGAGATTGAACGTGACAAAGAAATTATTGCTATGATTTCTTGCTTAATACACCACCATATCCTTTGTTTATTTTGTGTCACATTTGGAATGAAATACGAGAACATAAACATAAAATACATGAGAAAACAAATATTAGAGATAAAAAATTCACATATATAGTGATTTACATATATTTGTCGAAGGTGAATTTGCCTAATTCGTTAAAATTAGAAGTAAATAATATATATTGCGTAATACATATCATGTAAAAATTCAATAGAGACTCTAAAACGGAATAGAATTAAAGCATTCGCATTAAAAAGATTTTAGCAATAGTATCGATAGATAACTGAAAACTGGTGAGCAAGGCCAGTTTACAGTTCGCAAAAATGTTCCTGCTTTTATAAAGCCAGATTAAGCTAGTAAATGGCATAGTAATAAATCTTATTCATACAAAGAATTTAATTTTTACCTTTAATCGAAGTCATTAAATTCATGCATAGAAAATCATCGTATATCTCAATAGATTCTGATTAATCGATTTCCTGATACTCCTGAGCATTAATCAATTTGCCTCTAAAACGAAACAGCTTTGTGCTGCTTCTTTTTGTTTCATCGATTAATCAACCAAAAAAAAGTTCAGGCAGTTGCTGAATGAATGCTTTCCGGAGTGAATTCTAAGATTGAAATTTGTTTGTCTCTTGCATACATAAAATTGAAAGAGGTTTCTTTCCTCTGCGTTGCTAATAGTTGCGTAAGGTTATAATTCTCGCTTTTTTTCGAGAGGGCGGATGTGGTCTAGTGGTAAGTTCTCGGCTTTGGAGCAGGAAGTCTCCAGGTTCGAAACCCGTTTCCACTAAAGATCCGTCGCGTGTTGGGCTTGCTGCGCGCTAAATCATACGTAGGGAGCCAAACGTACTATAGTTGGTGTGGAGTGGAAATCTTGAGAGGGGCTCTAGCTCAGGTGTCGTGGTCTTCCTCTATCAGAGATTCAAAATCGCGAGGCCCATCCCAAAATAGCCTTCGTGTGCCTAAAAACGAAACGTTAATATAACTAAATTAAACAAACCTTATAAATTCGGAAGAATAAGCAAATCTATTGACATCTTCCTACACCGATCCGCTGCAACAACTGCTCTCTCTTATTATATCTTAGTCACTATTGCTCTGGCTGACGTCCACCATATTGAACATTCTGACAGCTTCGCCAAAAGTCAGTCGAGAGGAACTACTACTAATAATTATTAAACTTGCTATTTTAGTGTTGATAAGTTAATTATTCAATACATTCTGCAGTACAGATACAATCCTATAGATAAGTGTATTATATCAGAGTAAAAGTGAATTTTATTTTTATTACGTCAGAATGTATGTTGTTTTACTATCCTTTCAGTAAAATGATCATTTCTTAATAATATTTTCTTCTAGATATGCTCCCCCCCCCCATTCAGTGTTATCACGCTCCCATAGATTGGCCCTCTAAACAGGTTGAGAATCGCTGCAGTACTTGACTGTGAATCATCCATGAAAATATCAACGGCATGTTATTGTTACAAAGCTATAAAGTCGTTTCCCTGCTGAAAATTATATTCTGGAACGCAAATGGGATCAAAAGTAAAATTTACGAATTTCGTATGTTTGTCAATGAGCATAACCCTGACGTAATTCTTTTGCAAGAAACTCACCTGAGACCTAATCAAAAAATTTATCTGGCTAATTACTACTCCTATTACTCCTACAGAAAAAACCAAAGCCCCCTCCATGCAAGCGGTGGTACGGCCGTCCTTATTAAAAATAATATCCCACACAACGAACTCAATCTTCCAAATCTCGCTGCTGCTGAAGCATCGGCCACAACCATTAACATTAAAAATAAAGACCCCCATCACTCTCACCTCAAGCTACGGCCCCCCCCGTCCTCACAGGCCTCTTTTCTCACTTTCGATATTGAAAACCTAATTCAAATCAGCACAAACCAAATTATTTGCGGTGATTGCAACGCGCATCACATTTCCTGGGGATGCAATAACTGCAATCATGCTGGAGATGCACTCTATGCATTTGCAAACAACGCTGGAATTGAAATTCTCTCACCCCCCACCCCCACCAGGTACGGTGTTAACTCTGCTACAACTATTGACTTAGCTATTGTTAAATCATTCCTTATGAAATTCACTCTCTCCCTGAGCTCAGCTCGGATCATAACCCGATTCTGCTAAATTTCTTTCTCAACTATTCCATCCCTAATTACCCCGGTAAACTCAATACAAACTGGAGAAACTACAAAAAAGCTCTCGAAAATATTGACTTAATTAACCCCCACAAAATTCAATCCTCAAATCATATAGATATGGCAGTTGAGCTGCTTGAGCAACAAATCACTGCAGCCAAGATTTCCACCTCCAAACCCTTCGTGACAAAAGACACGTACATTGACCCCGGGCTCAAAGAACTTAATAGGGAAAGGAATTATGCCAGAAAAATATTTCAAACCACTAGAAATCCTGTCTTCAAGTCCAAATTAAATAAAATTAACAAGATGATTTCTAAGCTAAGCGAAAAAGTTCAGAGCGAAGGACTTGTAAATGAACTTCGAAAGCTTAACGCGGATGATGGTACTATCTGGAAGTATGTAAAACCGTTCAAAAAGAAATTCAAAAATATTCCAAACTTAATTAGCCCTGCTGGTATTGCCAACACTGACCAAGAAAAAGCAAACTTCCTGGCTGACAGCCTTGAGAAACAATTCACTCTTAACAATATTTCAGACCCTGATACCGAGGAAATTGTGTCTGACTCTGTCACATGCTTTCGCATTAATAATAATTATCCCAGTGAACTAAACGACCCCCCTTTCCCCTCCGAAATTGTGAAATGTATTAAAAAGCTTAAAATCAACAAAGCCCCGGGAATTGACAGTATTGACAATAAAATGCTTAAAAATCTCCCTTGGAACATTATTCTAAATTTAAACACCATTATCCATAAAATTATGGCTATTGGTCATTTCCCCTCTAGATGGAAAACTGCAACAGTAGTTCCAATCCTCAAGCCTGGTAAGGATCCAACTGACACATCTAGTTATCGCCCTGTTTTTCATTACTCCCATCTATTAGCAAAATCGCCGAACACCTGATCCTCACTAGACTTAATAATCATTTAAATGAAAACAACACTCTCATACCTGAGCAATTTGGATTTCGTCCAAAACTCTCCACTACCCATCAACTGATCAGAGTAGTTGAATTTATTACGGAGGGTTTTAGCAATAATCAAAAGACTGGTGCAGTTTTCCTAGACATTCAGAAGGCATTTGACAGAGTCTGGCAGGACGCATTAATTCACAAATTGATAAATTACAAAATACCAGCCTATATTATCAAAACCATTAACTCATATCTCCAAGGCAGAAATTTTGCAGTTAGAGTTAAGAATGAATTATAATACACTAAAGAAATTAAAGCCGGTGTGGCTCAAGAATCGAAAATCGGCCCCTTTCTGTTTTCCCTGTTCATTAACGACATTCCCAAGCAATTTAACACCATGCTCTCCATGTACGCTGATGACACGGCAATACTAGCAAGGAATAAAAATCCAAATTATATACAAATCGCGCTCAATAGACATTTGAAAAAACTTGAAGACTGGTTTATCAAGTGGAAAATTGAAATCAACGTCAATAAAACAGAAGCAATTATTTTCAGTAAAAATACCTGCTATACTAAATACCCCCAAGTTAAAATGCACAATAGTTATATCCCCTGGTCTCAGGAAGTAAAATACCTTGGTGTTTATTTAGATTACAAACTCACATGGAAAGCCCACTTTTTATACATCAAAAAGAAATTCCGAAACGTAACTCGCAAATTCTATCCCTTAATCTCTCGGAATGCAAAATTGACTAGGGAAAATAAAATGCTCATCCTTTCATCCTATTTGCGTCCCATTCTCTCCTACGCCTGCCCTGTGTGGGGACATGCAGCAAAAACTAATTTGAAAATAATAGAAGTTCAGCACAACATTGTCTTCAGAAATATCTGCAAAGCCCACTTTTTCATGTCTAATACTGAACTTCGAAAAGCTGTAGACTATCCCTCCTTCATGGAGTTCATTAAAAAACTCTCAGTTAAATTTTTTAATAGCCTAACTGACCATGAAAATGAAGCAGTCAAGTCAATTCCTCTTTAAATTCCCAATCCTAAGGTCAAAAGACCCAGAAATATCCTTCTTTAAATACTTCTAGTGTAATAATCGTATAACTTGCATTATTGTATAATTTTTAAAATTGTTCTTTCCTTTTCAACTTTTTGATCTACTGTTATTTTTAATCTTCGCTGCCACTGTCCCCACGCACCTTCCCCATGCTCAGCCAATAGCCTCACTGCCTTCTGCTCCCACACTCTCACTCCCCTCTCATCAGCCAATCACTACACAGAACCGTCCTCACACCCCCTCGCTCTCCGCACTCAACAGCTCACAGATAGTTCTCGACAGTTAGCGTGCCCTCACGACTGGACTCAAGACCTATGGCGCTCTGTTCCGGACTCTTACTGCCACTACAGCTTTACCAGACATGATGTTACCTTGACTAGCTCTTTTCAGAGCTATGTAACGGAAAAGGATTACGACGAACTCAAAGGACTTTCTCTCACGTTTCCGGACTGAGAAAAGTACAGGCCAGCTACTTCAAAGCCATGGACTTTAATTTCTGCAATGAAAGGAGGTAGCCCCCCTGCGGGGGGCGGGTACTCCAAAAATCTTCCATCTTTGCTAATCTTGGCGACAAACTCGGCGACCATTTTGGCGACTTAGCGGCAAAGTTGGCAACTTTGGCGACAAAAGGGATTTTCTAGAAGAACCTCGAACTTTCAACCTATTTCTACAGGCTTCATGAACGTTCAGGATATTACGTCACCTCCTACGTAATGAAGTTCCTTCCTGTTCAAAAAGTATAAAAGCAAGCTTTCAAGCCAAGAAGAGCGAGTTTGAATTTGATCAGCAAGTAAGCTGGTGAACTGATAAGAAACCTTTGAGTGCTGTTTCGAGATTTAATGGTAATCACTGTTGTTTTAATACTTGTGCTACGTTCCTATTCTTTGAGTATTTGTTAAATAAAGAGCTTTATTTTTTTAAATCCTGCTTATTGGACTGCATTCACGTACACCCACAACACAATTTCGTTACATTATAATGATTATAATGCTACGACTCATTTTTATTTCCAGAGAAATGCGAAAACATATTTATTTGCATAGGAAGGAAATTTTTCACTTTCATTATTGATTGCACCCGGCAGGTACTTGAATCTTCCAAGGTTCTTTTCAAGCAAATAGTGTGTTCTTATGGGAGTTCGGTTGAAAAATTGCTTTTCTTCACTACAACAGAGAAAATACTGATGCTGTGTTTCAAAATTCATGTTCCGCCAAGTCAGTTTCGAAGGGCCAATAAAAAAGTTCTGAAGCCAGTCTTCAAGAAGAAATAGATATATTGGGTACAAAACAGTGCCTGCCCGCAATCTGAAATTGTGTTGACTTAAATGTAGAAAGAAAGTAGTTAAACATGTTTTGTATAATATAAATATTCGTTTTATGATTCTGTTAGATTATAGAAAGATCATTAATGGAAATTTGAGAACCTACGTGCAATTTTGATGGTAATACATCATTTTTTAAAAAAATTATAATGGTTCTATAATGAAACATCCATCCGAATTTCCATTAGTATATATCACAGTATAAATACCAGAGTGTTCCCTAACTCTTTACCGTGAATATTTTGGGGTAACAGTCAAGAATTTTGACATTTTTGTCCCGGATTTCGATAAAATGGCACCGACCCTATTTTTATTTATATGAAAATAAGTAGAGAGAATCTTTCGTTTCCTTTGTTTTCAGCGAGGAATTCGCCACTCTTCAAATCTGGAATTTTTGGAACACGGGAAGGAAAACCTTTCGTCAGGGTGAAACTCCGATGAAAATTAGCATAGCGGAATCGAATGGTCAGAATTCAAAATAGTTTGAAGTCTGATTGGATCGGCCGGATAACAGTTCGAGGATCTCACTGCGAGGCTAGCGCGGAAACAATAGTTCAGCCTATATTGGGACCTCGCGTCGAAGGTAGAAATGAAACTCGAAATCCCCTTTGTGGGGGAAGAGGGGCATGGATGGGAAGGATTCTGAGACTTTGAACCTTGTCTCGAAACAAACCTTGGAACATTCGTGAATATCATGCCTATTTTTTCAACTTCAATGGTGGAAAGAAAACGGTCTTAGGGCAAATGCTTAGCCTTCTTGTGTATACCCAGCTTTAGATATCAGCAGTAGTGTTTACCCGTCTATTTTCTCGTATACTTAAACAACATATCGCCTATTGACAACCAACGCCACATATATAATTTTTTTTTGGCAAGCTGCTTGCTACATATCTAAAATCGAATCTTGAATTAGACGTTAGTTGGTCCATTATCCCAAAACAATTATTATCAAGTGACCTTCGGATTTTTACTTTCTCGTATACGAAGAGAAATATGTAGAGAAGAGAGTATTGTAATCGTAAAAAAATTCGAATTCGAGATTTTGACGAAACTCCACGTTTTAGACCTCCCTGAGTCCGAAAAACACAATTTTAGAATTATGTCTGTGTGTCTGTGAACACGATAACTCGAAAACCATTAGAGATACTTTGATGAAATTTTATATGTGATTTTTAAACATAATTTGTAGGTTTCTGTCACATTTTGGAGAAAATCCGTCTACAGGAAGTCTGTCTGTCTGTCCGAGGTCATGTGAACACTATAACTCAAAAACTTGAATGGGTATATAGATAAAATTTGGTACATAGATTTATTATAATGGATGTAGATCCGTATAAATGTTTGGGCCAAATCTGACAAAGGGTTGACTGTCTGTAGGTCTGTATAATCGCATACTTTTTTTACTCAATTTAGTATGGTTGGCGTTTGACCTTGGCGGTCTACGAAGGAAATTCTAGCGAGCCGCAAACATGCCCTTCAGAAATTATGCAACCCGAATCGAAACTTCATTCTGACATTCTCCAGATTGAAGGTATGGTGAAATCTTGCGTGATATCTGTAGTAAAATTTCTTTCTCAAAAACGTTAAATAAAAATGTAGTACATCAGCGCGCATAAAAATTGACAACATACACAATTCTTTTTGAAAAATATTAAGTTTCAGGAATTCATGAATTTTATATGTTTCATTGTAAATCACCATTCATAATTTTTTTCTCAAAATAACTAGGCCTTGCGTAAATACCCCAAGAATATTTACCTACTGGGTGTTTACCCACCTCACATTACTTGTCGTATGCGAGAAAGTTTCGGGGAGGTCACTCCCGCTGGTTTAATGAACAATAAGAATATAAAATTAATGGAAGCGAAATTCTTTGCTATTTATATCTATAAAATTTGAAAGACGAACTGGCTACCATGGGTAGATTTATCCCAGCCTTAAAGCGCAGCCTTTTTACTTTTTCGTATGCGAAGTATACAAAGAGAAAATATAGTAATCATCGAAAAATTCGAACTCGAGATTTAGATGAAAGCTCCACGTTTTAGACCTCTCTGAGTCCGAAAATCCAAATTTTCGAATTATGTCTGTCTGTGAACGCTATAATTCGAAAATTATTAGAGTTAAAGAGATTATATTTGGTATGTGTTCTTTAAACATAATTTGTAGGTTTCTATCAAATTTTGGACAAAATCCGTCCGCGGGAAGTCTATCTGTCTGCGTTCGTCTGAACACGATAACCCTAAAACTTAAATAGCTAGATGAATAAACTTTGGTACAAAATTTTATTATATGGAATGTAGTTCATTATAAAATTTTGGGCCGAAAGAGCCGAATGTTTGTTAACACAATAGCTCCTTAACACAATGACTTAGATAAATGAAATTTAGTATTTGGCCTTCTAATCATAATTGTAGATTTGTGTCCAATTTTTCTTACAATCGGTTTAAAAAAGGCATTCAAATTGCTAATTCTATTTTCTTTATCGTACTCAGGCCTATTGCGTAATCGCGCCGGCTTCTAGATTTTACTTCTGCCTTTCGCCGTATTGCCTGAAACTCATGGTATGTCGTTTCGGTTTTTTTTCTCCACCTGCGTTAGGGATGCTTAGTGATTTTTACTGTCTTTTAGCCTATTTTTCTACATATGTGTTAGGGAGTGTACGAGAAAATTTAGAGAAGATCACTCCCACTGGTTTCATTATTAAGTAAAAAATTGTGTTGGGTTGGCATCAGGTTGAATTTCCAATAACTAATCTGTATTTTTTCTGCTACATAAGGTTTTCAGAAGGACCATTGCACCTTTCCCTCCAATAGATCGTTTTAATGCTGTTTTCACTTAATTTGGCGGGAAATAACATAGAATATCCGAACATTACATTAGAAACACAATAAAAAAATCATGCACTTAAGGGTTAAGTCTCATTTTGGAATTCAGGTAGAATGCGTTATACATATGTCACGTATGTCATTGTTACTATAGAACATGGGATCGGAAACGGAAAAGGAAAGGCGCCACACGGGGCTGTTTGTCAGTGAATTAATTTAAAGAAAAGAATACACCAAAAATCAAATGTGCATCACAGGTTTAATGATATACAAATTATAACAGCATAGAACCCGCTGCACTAATAACAATATGCAAATCTTGTATCGCTCCTGATGACAAAAACCTTTGAACACTTACTTAATTCTCACACTAAGCGAGGCGGTCCCGGGGGTCTAAAAAATTATCTTTAACAGCGACGAAGGCCGGCCCGAAGCGGTTGGCTTCTTTTGAGGTGAGGTGAAATCGCTTTGGAGATAAGCGCGGTAGAGAGGTTCAATTATCCTTGCCAACTATAGCCCACTTCCGTGCGCCTTAAGGGTAAGTTATAGCAGGTGGTGGGGCGATGGTGTGAATGACCACCATGGTTGGGAGAGTCCAATTCATGTCACTACCTCTGAAAAATTCCCGGTTTTAAAGGAGCTAGAAGAAAAAAGTCGCATCGGGATAAAAGAGTTAAGTGCTGCGAATGATTCTTGCTTATATTGCATTCTCCTTGCCAGTATCGTTTCTGTTATGCTTCAAATTAATTGTAATGCTATTTATGTGGCTGGGTTCTTATAATATTGTAAACTTGTATTTCTATTAAATCTGTAGGGTATATTTTAACCGGGGATGCTTTATTTTTACTTAAAGCGCTAACATCGAATCTCTGTATCCCAGCATTGTGCTTCAGACCCATGTTCTACTGCAAAAATGACTTTTTCTGCATGTCTGACCTAGCCTTGAAGTTTGTAAATGACTTTTCTGTCGCTTACGAACGAGGCTAGTAATGAGATAAAATGCTTGACATATTCATTGGCTGAAATTTGCTTTTTATGGTAAAAGACCAATGTAAGTATAACTGAGAAAATATCGGCACACACAATATTCTGCATAGACATTTTTTAACTCTATCGTTACGGAATCGTCCCATACGTCCCTTCAAGCAAAAGACGATAGCCGTCCGAATGTCACTCTGAAATTTCCACACTCTGTCATTAAGTCTGAATGATTTCACACCCGCGGCGCGTGCTTTCTTCGTTAAAGTGACTCGCCCAGACGTGTTTAGGGAAGAGAGGAGTTTTCTTACAATTCGGACAATGCCAGCTGCCATTACGGTTTTTGAGGGGGAAAGTGAATTTCCCTTATCTTTGATAGAGGGAGCGCGGAAGTTCCCGTATTTTGAGGAACCTTTGTTTCAATGGCCTTAGGAATCGGAGGGTTAATAAAACTGATGGTATTCTCGCGTTCGTGATCGGAAGACCAAAATCATGAAACCGGTTGCCAGTAGAGACGGGTCTCTTGTGTCGTCCATTACCGTTGAAACCGTCGCTTGTCATGAAAAGTTGTCATTCTGGTGTATGGAAGACAGATACGCTTGCCAAACGTCGCTCTCATCTTTTAAAAACAAGAGGTCGGTTGCAAAACAGTTCTCGTATGGATTCATAACTATAGAGAAACCAATAAACTATTCAGTCAGCCATTTGTTAATTTGTATTCTACGAATTATTTTTATATTTTAATGATATATTTAGAGTAAGAAAAATTTGTAACTAAAAATATGAGATCACATATGCCATTCATAAAATGCATTTGAAAATTTGATACACGTAATAGAATAGATCGTGTTTATATGGATAAGTAGGTTCTTAAGACAACGGATGTTAAAAATGTAAATGAAATAACTAAATTTTTAATTCCAAAACTATAAAAACTCTGCGATTTACATAAAATGTGTCTAGATGGTTAGGGCAGGATAGTTTCACATATAAATTCCTACATTGTTTTGCCTGTAGTAAAAGTGAAGACATAAAATTTTGGTGTCTATTTCTAAGCCTTACTATGGTAAGAACAATTTTTTTTTAAATTAGTCAATTAAATAATTTTAAAATACAGCCTCCATTACAAATGATTGATCTGTCAAATGAAAAGGATCTTTACTTAAAAATGAATGAACATAGTAAGTTTTCTGCTATAATTATTTTTTTGAAATAAGATTCATGAGAATTCTTTCATTCAGAAGCATGTTTTATCACCACTGATAATATAAAATGAAAATCGGTGCTTCAATTTCCAGAGAGCTTCAGTATTAATTTGTGTTTTGGTATTTACAATATCAAACAATAAATAGCAAGTTATATTCTGTTTTAAAAAGTACTCAGTGTTCCCGAGGTTTGTGATTACATTCTTCGAAAACAGATACTTTTTTCTCGATTGCGATTTTTGTTCAATATCTAAAGAAATCCTGAATTTAATCTGCACCTCTAGTGCGAAGAAATTTGAGAAATCCATATACTTCGAATGCTCCCCAAAAAAAATGTCATTTTGAAAGTTATTTAGTTCGCATTGCAGTTTTTAATTGCTGTAATAATTTATTTTAAAATAATACATTCTACTAGGTTTTATGTAGCCGGATTCCAACCAAAAGGTATAGAATAGAAAATATAAAAAAATTGGAAGAGGAAACGCATAAAGTGTCACTTAAATATAGTTATATTATTGGGAATGTATTAAAGTTGAAATTGGTGCTGAAAGTCATTTAATTTTGTATCTATTCCATGGCAATTGTACTCGCGTCCTTTATTTTGTTCGCATTTCAAAATAATATATTTTAAATTTTGATACAAGGTTATTCATCTAGAATTCGTGTCTAATTTGTTTCCCAAATTTTAGTAGATCTGTACAAGAAAGATAAATTTTTCCGAACATTCTCCTGTAATTCATTAAAATAATACATGCATTAAATATTTTATGAATGTCTCTGCCATTTTAAGTGGGATGAAAATGCTTGTTCAGTAATACGTAATTCAAAATCCAATTCATTATTTCCGAAAAATCAAATATTTAACACTTCCCTAGAAATTTTCTATTCACCTATTTATTTATAATAGAAAGCGTGAAAAGTTTGTGTTTTAAATATACAATTTCTTGCATTATATTATATTTAGCCGTTTAATCTCTACAGTCTACAGAGTATTTGAATAAGTTGTTTTCTACAACACCTTTAGATCCACTGAAGATAGTATATAATTCATGAAATTTGCTTCAATATTGAAATATATTGCAGGAAATGCAAATAATCAGGAGGTATAAATTTTTAAGTTAATGAAATGAAGCTCTTGGAACAATACGAAGCTTTTCAAAATATCAGCATATTCTTTACTAAGTAAATTAATTACTTTCTGGTATAACACTTTTTCTCTCTACGGAG
>BGPR01045490.1:0-12304 GCA_013235015.1 Araneus ventricosus | reverse complement strand
CTCCGTAGAGAGAAAAAGTGTTATACCAGAAAGTAATTAATTTACTTAGTAAAGAATATGCTGATATTTTGAAAAGCTTCGTATTGTTCCAAGAGCTTCATTTCATTAACTTAAAAATTTATACCTCCTGATTATTTGCATTTCCTGCAATATATTTCAATATTGAAGCAAATTTCATGAATTATATACTATCTTCAGTGGATCTAAAGGTGTTGTAGAAAACAACTTATTCAAATACTCTGTAGACTGTAGAGATTAAACGGCTAAATATAATATAATGCAAGAAATTGTATATTTAAAACACAAACTTTTCACGCTTTCTATTATAAATAAATAGGTGAATAGAAAATTTCTAGGGAAGTGTTAAATATTTGATTTTTCGGAAATAATGAATTGGATTTTGAATTACGTATTACTGAACAAGCATTTTCATCCCACTTAAAATGGCAGAGACATTCATAAAATATTTAATGCATGTATTATTTTAATGAATTACAGGAGAATGTTCGGAAAAATTTATCTTTCTTGTACAGATCTACTAAAATTTGGGAAACAAATTAGACACGAATTCTAGATGAATAACCTTGTATCAAAATTTAAAATATATTATTTTGAAATGCGAACAAAATAAAGGACGCGAGTACAATTGCCATGGAATAGATACAAAATTAAATGACTTTCAGCACCAATTTCAACTTTAATACATTCCCAATAATATAACTATATTTAAGTGACACTTTATGCGTTTCCTCTTCCAATTTTTTTATATTTTCTATTCTATACCTTTTGGTTGGAATCCGGCTACATAAAACCTAGTAGAATGTATTATTTTAAAATAAATTATTACAGCAATTAAAAACTGCAATGCGAACTAAATAACTTTCAAAATGACATTTTTTTTGGGGAGCATTCGAAGTATATGGATTTCTCAAATTTCTTCGCACTAGAGGTGCAGATTAAATTCAGGATTTCTTTAGATATTGAACAAAAATCGCAATCGAGAAAAAAGTATCTGTTTTCGAAGAATGTAATCACAAACCTCGGGAACACTGAGTACTTTTTAAAACAGAATATAACTTGCTATTTATTGTTTGATATTGTAAATACCAAAACACAAATTAATACTGAAGCTCTCTGGAAATTGAAGCACCGATTTTCATTTTATATTATCAGTGGTGATAAAACATGCTTCTGAATGAAAGAATTCTCATGAATCTTATTTCAAAAAAATAATTATAGCAGAAAACTTACTATGTTCATTCATTTTTAAGTAAAGATCCTTTTCATTTGACAGATCAATCATTTGTAATGGAGGCTGTATTTTAAAATTATTTAATTGACTAATTTAAAAAAAAATTGTTCTTACCATAGTAAGGCTTAGAAATAGACACCAAAATTTTATGTCTTCACTTTTACTACAGGCAAAACAATGTAGGAATTTATATGTGAAACTATCCTGCCCTAACCATCTAGACACATTTTATGTAAATCGCAGAGTTTTTATAGTTTTGGAATTAAAAATTTAGTTATTTCATTTACATTTTTAACATCCGTTGTCTTAAGAACCTACTTATCCATATAAACACGATCTATTCTATTACGTGTATCAAATTTTCAAATGCATTTTATGAATGGCATATGTGATCTCATATTTTTAGTTACAAATTTTTCTTACTCTAAATATATCATTAAAATATAAAAATAATTCGTAGAATACAAATTAACAAATGGCTGACTGAATAGTTTATTGGTTTCTCTATAGTTATGAATCCATACGAGAACTGTTTTGCAACCGACCTCTTGTTTTTAAAAGATGAGAGCGACGTTTGGCAAGCGTATCTGTCTTCCATACACCAGAATGACAACTTTTCATGACAAGCGACGGTTTCAACGGTAATGGACGACACAAGAGACCCGTCTCTACTGGCAACCGGTTTCATGATTTTGGTCTTCCGATCACGAACGCGAGAATACCATCAGTTTTATTAACCCTCCGATTCCTAAGGCCATTGAAACAAAGGTTCCTCAAAATACGGGAACTTCCGCGCTCCCTCTATCAAAGATAAGGGAAATTCACTTTCCCCCTCAAAAACCGTAATGGCAGCTGGCATTGTCCGAATTGTAAGAAAACTCCTCTCTTCCCTAAACACGTCTGGGCGAGTCACTTTAACGAAGAAAGCACGCGCCGCGGGTGTGAAATCATTCAGACTTAATGACAGAGTGTGGAAATTTCAGAGTGACATTCGGACGGCTATCGTCTTTTGCTTGAAGGGACGTATGGGACGATTCCGTAACGATAGAGTTAAAAAATGTCTATGCAGAATATTGTGTGTGCCGATATTTTCTCAGTTATACTTACATTGGTCTTTTACCATAAAAAGCAAATTTCAGCCAATGAATATGTCAAGCATTTTATCTCATTACTAGCCTCGTTCGTAAGCGACAGAAAAGTCATTTACAAACTTCAAGGCTAGGTCAGACATGCAGAAAAAGTCATTTTTGCAGTAGAACATGGGTCTGAAGCACAATGCTGGGATACAGAGATTCGATGTTAGCGCTTTAAGTAAAAATAAAGCATCCCCGGTTAAAATATACCCTACAGATTTAATAGAAATACAAGTTTACAATATTATAAGAACCCAGCCACATAAATAGCATTACAATTAATTTGAAGCATAACAGAAACGATACTGGCAAGGAGAATGCAATATAAGCAAGAATCATTCGCAGCACTTAACTCTTTTATCCCGATGCGACTTTTTTCTTCTAGCTCCTTTAAAACCGGGAATTTTTCAGAGGTAGTGACATGAATTGGACTCTCCCAACCATGGTGGTCATTCACACCATCGCCCCACCACCTGCTATAACTTACCCTTAAGGCGCACGGAAGTGGGCTATAGTTGGCAAGGATAATTGAACCTCTCTACCGCGCTTATCTCCAAAGCGATTTCACCTCACCTCAAAAGAAGCCAACCGCTTCGGGCCGGCCTTCGTCGCTGTTAAAGATAATTTTTTAGACCCCCGGGACCGCCTCGCTTAGTGTGAGAATTAAGTAAGTGTTCAAAGGTTTTTGTCATCAGGAGCGATACAAGATTTGCATATTGTTATTAGTGCAGCGGGTTCTATGCTGTTATAATTTGTATATCATTAAACCTGTGATGCACATTTGATTTTTGGTGTATTCTTTTCTTTAAATTAATTCACTGACAAACAGCCCCGTGTGGCGCCTTTCCTTTTCCGTTTCCGATCCCATGTTCTATAGTAACAATGACATACGTGACATATGTATAACGCATTCTACCTGAATTCCAAAATGAGACTTAACCCTTAAGTGCATGATTTTTTTATTGTGTTTCTAATGTAATGTTCGGATATTCTATGTTATTTCCCGCCAAATTAAGTGAAAACAGCATTAAAACGATCTATTGGAGGGAAAGGTGCAATGGTCCTTCTGAAAACCTTATGTAGCAGAAAAAATACAGATTAGTTATTGGAAATTCAACCTGATGCCAACCCAACACAATTTTTTACTTAATAATGAAACCAGTGGGAGTGATCTTCTCTAAATTTTCTCGTACACTCCCTAACACATATGTAGAAAAATAGGCTAAAAGACAGTAAAAATCACTAAGCATCCCTAACGCAGGTGGAGAAAAAAAACCGAAACGACATACCATGAGTTTCAGGCAATACGGCGAAAGGCAGAAGTAAAATCTAGAAGCCGGCGCGATTACGCAATAGGCCTGAGTACGATAAAGAAAATAGAATTAGCAATTTGAATGCCTTTTTTAAACCGATTGTAAGAAAAATTGGACACAAATCTACAATTATGATTAGAAGGCCAAATACTAAATTTCATTTATCTAAGTCATTGTGTTAAGGAGCTATTGTGTTAACAAACATTCGGCTCTTTCGGCCCAAAATTTTATAATGAACTACATTCCATATAATAAAATTTTGTACCAAAGTTTATTCATCTAGCTATTTAAGTTTTAGGGTTATCGTGTTCAGACGAACGCAGACAGATAGACTTCCCGCGGACGGATTTTGTCCAAAATTTGATAGAAACCTACAAATTATGTTTAAAGAACACATACCAAATATAATCTCTTTAACTCTAATAATTTTCGAATTATAGCGTTCACAGACAGACATAATTCGAAAATTTGGATTTTCGGACTCAGAGAGGTCTAAAACGTGGAGCTTTCATCTAAATCTCGAGTTCGAATTTTTCGATGATTACTATATTTTCTCTTTGTATACTTCGCATACGAAAAAGTAAAAAGGCTGCGCTTTAAGGCTGGGATAAATCTACCCATGGTAGCCAGTTCGTCTTTCAAATTTTATAGATATAAATAGCAAAGAATTTCGCTTCCATTAATTTTATATTCTTATTGTTCATTAAACCAGCGGGAGTGACCTCCCCGAAACTTTCTCGCATACGACAAGTAATGTGAGGTGGGTAAACACCCAGTAGGTAAATATTCTTGGGGTATTTACGCAAGGCCTAGTTATTTTGAGAAAAAAATTATGAATGGTGATTTACAATGAAACATATAAAATTCATGAATTCCTGAAACTTAATATTTTTCAAAAAGAATTGTGTATGTTGTCAATTTTTATGCGCGCTGATGTACTACATTTTTATTTAACGTTTTTGAGAAAGAAATTTTACTACAGATATCACGCAAGATTTCACCATACCTTCAATCTGGAGAATGTCAGAATGAAGTTTCGATTCGGGTTGCATAATTTCTGAAGGGCATGTTTGCGGCTCGCTAGAATTTCCTTCGTAGACCGCCAAGGTCAAACGCCAACCATACTAAATTGAGTAAAAAAAGTATGCGATTATACAGACCTACAGACAGTCAACCCTTTGTCAGATTTGGCCCAAACATTTATACGGATCTACATCCATTATAATAAATCTATGTACCAAATTTTATCTATATACCCATTCAAGTTTTTGAGTTATAGTGTTCACATGACCTCGGACAGACAGACAGACTTCCTGTAGACGGATTTTCTCCAAAATGTGACAGAAACCTACAAATTATGTTTAAAAATCACATATAAAATTTCATCAAAGTATCTCTAATGGTTTTCGAGTTATCGTGTTCACAGACACACAGACATAATTCTAAAATTGTGTTTTTCGGACTCAGGGAGGTCTAAAACGTGGAGTTTCGTCAAAATCTCGAATTCGAATTTTTTTACGATTACAATACTCTCTTCTCTACATATTTCTCTTCGTATACGAGAAAGTAAAAATCCGAAGGTCACTTGATAATAATTGTTTTGGGATAATGGACCAACTAACGTCTAATTCAAGATTCGATTTTAGATATGTAGCAAGCAGCTTGCCAAAAAAAAATTATATATGTGGCGTTGGTTGTCAATAGGCGATATGTTGTTTAAGTATACGAGAAAATAGACGGGTAAACACTACTGCTGATATCTAAAGCTGGGTATACACAAGAAGGCTAAGCATTTGCCCTAAGACCGTTTTCTTTCCACCATTGAAGTTGAAAAAATAGGCATGATATTCACGAATGTTCCAAGGTTTGTTTCGAGACAAGGTTCAAAGTCTCAGAATCCTTCCCATCCATGCCCCTCTTCCCCCACAAAGGGGATTTCGAGTTTCATTTCTACCTTCGACGCGAGGTCCCAATATAGGCTGAACTATTGTTTCCGCGCTAGCCTCGCAGTGAGATCCTCGAACTGTTATCCGGCCGATCCAATCAGACTTCAAACTATTTTGAATTCTGACCATTCGATTCCGCTATGCTAATTTTCATCGGAGTTTCACCCTGACGAAAGGTTTTCCTTCCCGTGTTCCAAAAATTCCAGATTTGAAGAGTGGCGAATTCCTCGCTGAAAACAAAGGAAACGAAAGATTCTCTCTACTTATTTTCATATAAATAAAAATAGGGTCGGTGCCATTTTATCGAAATCCGGGACAAAAATGTCAAAATTCTTGACTGTTACCCCAAAATATTCACGGTAAAGAGTTAGGGAACACTCTGGTATTTATACTGTGATATATACTAATGGAAATTCGGATGGATGTTTCATTATAGAACCATTATAATTTTTTTAAAAAATGATGTATTACCATCAAAATTGCACGTAGGTTCTCAAATTTCCATTAATGATCTTTCTATAATCTAACAGAATCATAAAACGAATATTTATATTATACAAAACATGTTTAACTACTTTCTTTCTACATTTAAGTCAACACAATTTCAGATTGCGGGCAGGCACTGTTTTGTACCCAATATATCTATTTCTTCTTGAAGACTGGCTTCAGAACTTTTTTATTGGCCCTTCGAAACTGACTTGGCGGAACATGAATTTTGAAACACAGCATCAGTATTTTCTCTGTTGTAGTGAAGAAAAGCAATTTTTCAACCGAACTCCCATAAGAACACACTATTTGCTTGAAAAGAACCTTGGAAGATTCAAGTACCTGCCGGGTGCAATCAATAATGAAAGTGAAAAATTTCCTTCCTATGCAAATAAATATGTTTTCGCATTTCTCTGGAAATAAAAATGAGTCGTAGCATTATAATCATTATAATGTAACGAAATTGTGTTGTGGGTGTACGTGAATGCAGTCCAATAAGCAGGATTTAAAAAAATAAAGCTCTTTATTTAACAAATACTCAAAGAATAGGAACGTAGCACAAGTATTAAAACAACAGTGATTACCATTAAATCTCGAAACAGCACTCAAAGGTTTCTTATCAGTTCACCAGCTTACTTGCTGATCAAATTCAAACTCGCTCTTCTTGGCTTGAAAGCTTGCTTTTATACTTTTTGAACAGGAAGGAACTTCATTACGTAGGAGGTGACGTAATATCCTGAACGTTCATGAAGCCTGTAGAAATAGGTTGAAAGTTCGAGGTTCTTCTAGAAAATCCCTTTTGTCGCCAAAGTTGCCAACTTTGCCGCTAAGTCGCCAAAATGGTCGCCGAGTTTGTCGCCAAGATTAGCAAAGATGGAAGATTTTTGGAGTACCCGCCCCCCGCAGGGGGGCTACCTCCTTTCATTGCAGAAATTAAAGTCCATGGCTTTGAAGTAGCTGGCCTGTACTTTTCTCAGTCCGGAAACGTGAGAGAAAGTCCTTTGAGTTCGTCGTAATCCTTTTCCGTTACATAGCTCTGAAAAGAGCTAGTCAAGGTAACATCATGTCTGGTAAAGCTGTAGTGGCAGTAAGAGTCCGGAACAGAGCGCCATAGGTCTTGAGTCCAGTCGTGAGGGCACGCTAACTGTCGAGAACTATCTGTGAGCTGTTGAGTGCGGAGAGCGAGGGGGTGTGAGGACGGTTCTGTGTAGTGATTGGCTGATGAGAGGGGAGTGAGAGTGTGGGAGCAGAAGGCAGTGAGGCTATTGGCTGAGCATGGGGAAGGTGCGTGGGGACAGTGGCAGCGAAGATTAAAAATAACAGTAGATCAAAAAGTTGAAAAGGAAAGAACAATTTTAAAAATTATACAATAATGCAAGTTATACGATTATTACACTAGAAGTATTTAAAGAAGGATATTTCTGGGTCTTTTGACCTTAGGATTGGGAATTTAAAGAGGAATTGACTTGACTGCTTCATTTTCATGGTCAGTTAGGCTATTAAAAAATTTAACTGAGAGTTTTTTAATGAACTCCATGAAGGAGGGATAGTCTACAGCTTTTCGAAGTTCAGTATTAGACATGAAAAAGTGGGCTTTGCAGATATTTCTGAAGACAATGTTGTGCTGAACTTCTATTATTTTCAAATTAGTTTTTGCTGCATGTCCCCACACAGGGCAGGCGTAGGAGAGAATGGGACGCAAATAGGATGAAAGGATGAGCATTTTATTTTCCCTAGTCAATTTTGCATTCCGAGAGATTAAGGGATAGAATTTGCGAGTTACGTTTCGGAATTTCTTTTTGATGTATAAAAAGTGGGCTTTCCATGTGAGTTTGTAATCTAAATAAACACCAAGGTATTTTACTTCCTGAGACCAGGGGATATAACTATTGTGCATTTTAACTTGGGGGTATTTAGTATAGCAGGTATTTTTACTGAAAATAATTGCTTCTGTTTTATTGACGTTGATTTCAATTTTCCACTTGATAAACCAGTCTTCAAGTTTTTTCAAATGTCTATTGAGCGCGATTTGTATATAATTTGGATTTTTATTCCTTGCTAGTATTGCCGTGTCATCAGCGTACATGGAGAGCATGGTGTTAAATTGCTTGGGAATGTCGTTAATGAACAGGGAAAACAGAAAGGGGCCGATTTTCGATTCTTGAGCCACACCGGCTTTAATTTCTTTAGTGTATTATAATTCATTCTTAACTCTAACTGCAAAATTTCTGCCTTGGAGATATGAGTTAATGGTTTTGATAATATAGGCTGGTATTTTGTAATTTATCAATTTGTGAATTAATGCGTCCTGCCAGACTCTGTCAAATGCCTTCTGAATGTCTAGGAAAACTGCACCAGTCTTTTGATTATTGCTAAAACCCTCCGTAATAAATTCAACTACTCTGATCAGTTGATGGGTAGTGGAGAGTTTTGGACGAAATCCAAATTGCTCAGGTATGAGAGTGTTGTTTTCATTTAAATGATTATTAAGTCTAGTGAGGATCAGGTGTTCGGCGATTTTGCTAATAGATGGGAGTAATGAAAAACAGGGCGATAACTAGATGTGTCAGTTGGATCCTTACCAGGCTTGAGGATTGGAACTACTGTTGCAGTTTTCCATCTAGAGGGGAAATGACCAATAGCCATAATTTTATGGATAATGGTGTTTAAATTTAGAATAATGTTCCAAGGGAGATTTTTAAGCATTTTATTGTCAATACTGTCAATTCCCGGGGCTTTGTTGATTTTAAGCTTTTTAATACATTTCACAATTTCGGAGGGGAAAGGGGGGTCGTTTAGTTCACTGGGATAATTATTATTAATGCGAAAGCATGTGACAGAGTCAGACACAATTTCCTCGGTATCAGGGTCTGAAATATTGTTAAGAGTGAATTGTTTCTCAAGGCTGTCAGCCAGGAAGTTTGCTTTTTCTTGGTCAGTGTTGGCAATACCAGCAGGGCTAATTAAGTTTGGAATATTTTTGAATTTCTTTTTGAACGGTTTTACATACTTCCAGATAGTACCATCATCCGCGTTAAGCTTTCGAAGTTCATTTACAAGTCCTTCGCTCTGAACTTTTTCGCTTAGCTTAGAAATCATCTTGTTAATTTTATTTAATTTGGACTTGAAGACAGGATTTCTAGTGGTTTGAAATATTTTTCTGGCATAATTCCTTTCCCTATTAAGTTCTTTGAGCCCGGGGTCAATGTACGTGTCTTTTGTCACGAAGGGTTTGGAGGTGGAAATCTTGGCTGCAGTGATTTGTTGCTCAAGCAGCTCAACTGCCATATCTATATGATTTGAGGATTGAATTTTGTGGGGGTTAATTAAGTCAATATTTTCGAGAGCTTTTTTGTAGTTTCTCCAGTTTGTATTGAGTTTACCGGGGTAATTAGGGATGGAATAGTTGAGAAAGAAATTTAGCAGAATCGGGTTATGATCCGAGCTGAGCTCAGGGAGAGAGTGAATTTCATAAGGAATGATTTAACAATAGCTAAGTCAATAGTTGTAGCAGAGTTAACACCGTACCTGGTGGGGGTGGGGGGTGAGAGAATTTCAATTCCAGCGTTGTTTGCAAATGCATAGAGTGCATCTCCAGCATGATTGCAGTTATTGCATCCCCAGGAAATGTGATGCGCGTTGCAATCACCGCAAATAATTTGGTTTGTGCTGATTTGAATTAGGTTTTCAATATCGAAAGTGAGAAAAGAGGCCTGTGAGGACGGGGGGGGCCGTAGCTTGAGGTGAGAGTGATGGGGGTCTTTATTTTTAATGTTAATGGTTGTGGCCGATGCTTCAGCAGCAGCGAGATTTGGAAGATTGAGTTCGTTGTGTGGGATATTATTTTTAATAAGGACGGCCGTACCACCGCTTGCATGGAGGGGGCTTTGGTTTTTTCTGTAGGAGTAATAGGAGTAGTAATTAGCCAGATAAATTTTTTGATTAGGTCTCAGGTGAGTTTCTTGCAAAAGAATTACGTCAGGGTTATGCTCATTGACAAACATACGAAATTCGTAAATTTTACTTTTGATCCCATTTGCGTTCCAGAATATAATTTTCAGCAGGGAAACGACTTTATAGCTTTGTAACAATAACATGCCGTTGATATTTTCATGGATGATTCACAGTCAAGTACTGCAGCGATTCTCAACCTGTTTAGAGGGCCAATCTATGGGAGCGTGATAACACTGAATGGGGGGGGGGAGCATATCTAGAAGAAAATATTATTAAGAAATGATCATTTTACTGAAAGGATAGTAAAACAACATACATTCTGACGTAATAAAAATAAAATTCACTTTTACTCTGATATAATACACTTATCTATAGGATTGTATCTGTACTGCAGAATGTATTGAATAATTAACTTATCAACACTAAAATAGCAAGTTTAATAATTATTAGTAGTAGTTCCTCTCGACTGACTTTTGGCGAAGCTGTCAGAATGTTCAATATGGTGGACGTCAGCCAGAGCAATAGTGACTAAGATATAATAAGAGAGAGCAGTTGTTGCAGCGGATCGGTGTAGGAAGATGTCAATAGATTTGCTTATTCTTCCGAATTTATAAGGTTTGTTTAATTTAGTTATATTAACGTTTCGTTTTTAGGCACACGAAGGCTATTTTGGGATGGGCCTCGCGATTTTGAATCTCTGATAGAGGAAGACCACGACACCTGAGCTAGAGCCCCTCTCAAGATTTCCACTCCACACCAACTATAGTACGTTTGGCTCCCTACGTATGATTTAGCGCGCAGCAAGCCCAACACGCGACGGATCTTTAGTGGAAACGGGTTTCGAACCTGGAGACTTCCTGCTCCAAAGCCGAGAACTTACCACTAGACCACATCCGCCCTCTCGAAAAAAAGCGAGAATTATAACCTTACGCAACTATTAGCAACGCAGAGGAAAGAAACCTCTTTCAATTTTATGTATGCAAGAGACAAACAAATTTCAATCTTAGAATTCACTCCGGAAAGCATTCATTCAGCAACTGCCTGAACTTTTTTTTGGTTGATTAATCGATGAAACAAAAAGAAGCAGCACAAAGCTGTTTCGTTTTAGAGGCAAATTGATTAATGCTCAGGAGTATCAGGAAATCGATTAATCAGAATCTATTGAGATATACGATGATTTTCTATGCATGAATTTAATGACTTCGATTAAAGGTAAAAATTAAATTCTTTGTATGAATAAGATTTATTACTATGCCATTTACTAGCTTAATCTGGCTTTATAAAAGCAGGAACATTTTTGCGAACTGTAAACTGGCCTTGCTCACCAGTTTTCAGTTATCTATCGATACTATTGCTAAAATCTTTTTAATGCGAATGCTTTAATTCTATTCCGTTTTAGAGTCTCTATTGAATTTTTACATGATATGTATTACGCAATATATATTATTTACTTCTAATTTTAACGAATTAGGCAAATTCACCTTCGACAAATATATGTAAATCACTATATATGTGAATTTTTTATCTCTAATATTTGTTTTCTCATGTATTTTATGTTTATGTTCTCGTATTTCATTCCAAATGTGACACAAAATAAACAAAGGATATGGTGGTGTATTAAGCAAGAAATCATAGCAATAATTTCTTTGTCACGTTCAATCTCTTTGGGAGAAATCATTGACAAATGAACTACTGATATTTTGTCCCGCTTTGCATTTGATCTCTTTGAGACGAAAGCTCTAAGTGCATTTTAGATATTATCAGTTTATGTGATATTATTTAAGACTTTTTTTACAGAAGAATCTGAACAGCAGTGATTTGTTACATAAAAATACTCCATTTGTCTCCACGATAAGTTCAATGACTTCTGCAAGCAATGTTGCATATTTTACATTTATCATTATAAAATCCAAGTTATATACTTGTTAGCGCAAAATGCTCTTCAATATTCATGCTCTATCTTTGCGATGTTGTTTGGAATTCAGAATATCGTAGCAACCTCGTGGAGACATTGTAAAATATCTTGTGCTAATGGAGACTCCTACGTTGAGGAAGATCCTGGATTTTCCCTTTCGGTACTCTAAATGTTCCAAATGTAAATGAATTATGCCTTTTCTCATAACATAAGTCAAGGATATCATATAACTGACTACTCAGAACCAATTGCAACCAGTTTAAACACGAACACCACATTCGCTTAGCTCGTGATTACATACATCC
>BGPR01045488.1:0-12304 GCA_013235015.1 Araneus ventricosus | reverse complement strand
GGATGTATGTAATCACGAGCTAAGCGAATGTGGTGTTCGTGTTTAAACTGGTTGCAATTGGTTCTGAGTAGTCAGTTATATGATATCCTTGACTTATGTTATGAGAAAAGGCATAATTCATTTACATTTGGAACATTTAGAGTACCGAAAGGGAAAATCCAGGATCTTCCTCAACGTAGGAGTCTCCATTAGCACAAGATATTTTACAATGTCTCCACGAGGTTGCTACGATATTCTGAATTCCAAACAACATCGCAAAGATAGAGCATGAATATTGAAGAGCATTTTGCGCTAACAAGTATATAACTTGGATTTTATAATGATAAATGTAAAATATGCAACATTGCTTGCAGAAGTCATTGAACTTATCGTGGAGACAAATGGAGTATTTTTATGTAACAAATCACTGCTGTTCAGATTCTTCTGTAAAAAAAGTCTTAAATAATATCACATAAACTGATAATATCTAAAATGCACTTAGAGCTTTCGTCTCAAAGAGATCAAATGCAAAGCGGGACAAAATATCAGTAGTTCATTTGTCAATGATTTCTCCCAAAGAGATTGAACGTGACAAAGAAATTATTGCTATGATTTCTTGCTTAATACACCACCATATCCTTTGTTTATTTTGTGTCACATTTGGAATGAAATACGAGAACATAAACATAAAATACATGAGAAAACAAATATTAGAGATAAAAAATTCACATATATAGTGATTTACATATATTTGTCGAAGGTGAATTTGCCTAATTCGTTAAAATTAGAAGTAAATAATATATATTGCGTAATACATATCATGTAAAAATTCAATAGAGACTCTAAAACGGAATAGAATTAAAGCATTCGCATTAAAAAGATTTTAGCAATAGTATCGATAGATAACTGAAAACTGGTGAGCAAGGCCAGTTTACAGTTCGCAAAAATGTTCCTGCTTTTATAAAGCCAGATTAAGCTAGTAAATGGCATAGTAATAAATCTTATTCATACAAAGAATTTAATTTTTACCTTTAATCGAAGTCATTAAATTCATGCATAGAAAATCATCGTATATCTCAATAGATTCTGATTAATCGATTTCCTGATACTCCTGAGCATTAATCAATTTGCCTCTAAAACGAAACAGCTTTGTGCTGCTTCTTTTTGTTTCATCGATTAATCAACCAAAAAAAAGTTCAGGCAGTTGCTGAATGAATGCTTTCCGGAGTGAATTCTAAGATTGAAATTTGTTTGTCTCTTGCATACATAAAATTGAAAGAGGTTTCTTTCCTCTGCGTTGCTAATAGTTGCGTAAGGTTATAATTCTCGCTTTTTTTCGAGAGGGCGGATGTGGTCTAGTGGTAAGTTCTCGGCTTTGGAGCAGGAAGTCTCCAGGTTCGAAACCCGTTTCCACTAAAGATCCGTCGCGTGTTGGGCTTGCTGCGCGCTAAATCATACGTAGGGAGCCAAACGTACTATAGTTGGTGTGGAGTGGAAATCTTGAGAGGGGCTCTAGCTCAGGTGTCGTGGTCTTCCTCTATCAGAGATTCAAAATCGCGAGGCCCATCCCAAAATAGCCTTCGTGTGCCTAAAAACGAAACGTTAATATAACTAAATTAAACAAACCTTATAAATTCGGAAGAATAAGCAAATCTATTGACATCTTCCTACACCGATCCGCTGCAACAACTGCTCTCTCTTATTATATCTTAGTCACTATTGCTCTGGCTGACGTCCACCATATTGAACATTCTGACAGCTTCGCCAAAAGTCAGTCGAGAGGAACTACTACTAATAATTATTAAACTTGCTATTTTAGTGTTGATAAGTTAATTATTCAATACATTCTGCAGTACAGATACAATCCTATAGATAAGTGTATTATATCAGAGTAAAAGTGAATTTTATTTTTATTACGTCAGAATGTATGTTGTTTTACTATCCTTTCAGTAAAATGATCATTTCTTAATAATATTTTCTTCTAGATATGCTCCCCCCCCCCATTCAGTGTTATCACGCTCCCATAGATTGGCCCTCTAAACAGGTTGAGAATCGCTGCAGTACTTGACTGTGAATCATCCATGAAAATATCAACGGCATGTTATTGTTACAAAGCTATAAAGTCGTTTCCCTGCTGAAAATTATATTCTGGAACGCAAATGGGATCAAAAGTAAAATTTACGAATTTCGTATGTTTGTCAATGAGCATAACCCTGACGTAATTCTTTTGCAAGAAACTCACCTGAGACCTAATCAAAAAATTTATCTGGCTAATTACTACTCCTATTACTCCTACAGAAAAAACCAAAGCCCCCTCCATGCAAGCGGTGGTACGGCCGTCCTTATTAAAAATAATATCCCACACAACGAACTCAATCTTCCAAATCTCGCTGCTGCTGAAGCATCGGCCACAACCATTAACATTAAAAATAAAGACCCCCATCACTCTCACCTCAAGCTACGGCCCCCCCCGTCCTCACAGGCCTCTTTTCTCACTTTCGATATTGAAAACCTAATTCAAATCAGCACAAACCAAATTATTTGCGGTGATTGCAACGCGCATCACATTTCCTGGGGATGCAATAACTGCAATCATGCTGGAGATGCACTCTATGCATTTGCAAACAACGCTGGAATTGAAATTCTCTCACCCCCCACCCCCACCAGGTACGGTGTTAACTCTGCTACAACTATTGACTTAGCTATTGTTAAATCATTCCTTATGAAATTCACTCTCTCCCTGAGCTCAGCTCGGATCATAACCCGATTCTGCTAAATTTCTTTCTCAACTATTCCATCCCTAATTACCCCGGTAAACTCAATACAAACTGGAGAAACTACAAAAAAGCTCTCGAAAATATTGACTTAATTAACCCCCACAAAATTCAATCCTCAAATCATATAGATATGGCAGTTGAGCTGCTTGAGCAACAAATCACTGCAGCCAAGATTTCCACCTCCAAACCCTTCGTGACAAAAGACACGTACATTGACCCCGGGCTCAAAGAACTTAATAGGGAAAGGAATTATGCCAGAAAAATATTTCAAACCACTAGAAATCCTGTCTTCAAGTCCAAATTAAATAAAATTAACAAGATGATTTCTAAGCTAAGCGAAAAAGTTCAGAGCGAAGGACTTGTAAATGAACTTCGAAAGCTTAACGCGGATGATGGTACTATCTGGAAGTATGTAAAACCGTTCAAAAAGAAATTCAAAAATATTCCAAACTTAATTAGCCCTGCTGGTATTGCCAACACTGACCAAGAAAAAGCAAACTTCCTGGCTGACAGCCTTGAGAAACAATTCACTCTTAACAATATTTCAGACCCTGATACCGAGGAAATTGTGTCTGACTCTGTCACATGCTTTCGCATTAATAATAATTATCCCAGTGAACTAAACGACCCCCCTTTCCCCTCCGAAATTGTGAAATGTATTAAAAAGCTTAAAATCAACAAAGCCCCGGGAATTGACAGTATTGACAATAAAATGCTTAAAAATCTCCCTTGGAACATTATTCTAAATTTAAACACCATTATCCATAAAATTATGGCTATTGGTCATTTCCCCTCTAGATGGAAAACTGCAACAGTAGTTCCAATCCTCAAGCCTGGTAAGGATCCAACTGACACATCTAGTTATCGCCCTGTTTTTCATTACTCCCATCTATTAGCAAAATCGCCGAACACCTGATCCTCACTAGACTTAATAATCATTTAAATGAAAACAACACTCTCATACCTGAGCAATTTGGATTTCGTCCAAAACTCTCCACTACCCATCAACTGATCAGAGTAGTTGAATTTATTACGGAGGGTTTTAGCAATAATCAAAAGACTGGTGCAGTTTTCCTAGACATTCAGAAGGCATTTGACAGAGTCTGGCAGGACGCATTAATTCACAAATTGATAAATTACAAAATACCAGCCTATATTATCAAAACCATTAACTCATATCTCCAAGGCAGAAATTTTGCAGTTAGAGTTAAGAATGAATTATAATACACTAAAGAAATTAAAGCCGGTGTGGCTCAAGAATCGAAAATCGGCCCCTTTCTGTTTTCCCTGTTCATTAACGACATTCCCAAGCAATTTAACACCATGCTCTCCATGTACGCTGATGACACGGCAATACTAGCAAGGAATAAAAATCCAAATTATATACAAATCGCGCTCAATAGACATTTGAAAAAACTTGAAGACTGGTTTATCAAGTGGAAAATTGAAATCAACGTCAATAAAACAGAAGCAATTATTTTCAGTAAAAATACCTGCTATACTAAATACCCCCAAGTTAAAATGCACAATAGTTATATCCCCTGGTCTCAGGAAGTAAAATACCTTGGTGTTTATTTAGATTACAAACTCACATGGAAAGCCCACTTTTTATACATCAAAAAGAAATTCCGAAACGTAACTCGCAAATTCTATCCCTTAATCTCTCGGAATGCAAAATTGACTAGGGAAAATAAAATGCTCATCCTTTCATCCTATTTGCGTCCCATTCTCTCCTACGCCTGCCCTGTGTGGGGACATGCAGCAAAAACTAATTTGAAAATAATAGAAGTTCAGCACAACATTGTCTTCAGAAATATCTGCAAAGCCCACTTTTTCATGTCTAATACTGAACTTCGAAAAGCTGTAGACTATCCCTCCTTCATGGAGTTCATTAAAAAACTCTCAGTTAAATTTTTTAATAGCCTAACTGACCATGAAAATGAAGCAGTCAAGTCAATTCCTCTTTAAATTCCCAATCCTAAGGTCAAAAGACCCAGAAATATCCTTCTTTAAATACTTCTAGTGTAATAATCGTATAACTTGCATTATTGTATAATTTTTAAAATTGTTCTTTCCTTTTCAACTTTTTGATCTACTGTTATTTTTAATCTTCGCTGCCACTGTCCCCACGCACCTTCCCCATGCTCAGCCAATAGCCTCACTGCCTTCTGCTCCCACACTCTCACTCCCCTCTCATCAGCCAATCACTACACAGAACCGTCCTCACACCCCCTCGCTCTCCGCACTCAACAGCTCACAGATAGTTCTCGACAGTTAGCGTGCCCTCACGACTGGACTCAAGACCTATGGCGCTCTGTTCCGGACTCTTACTGCCACTACAGCTTTACCAGACATGATGTTACCTTGACTAGCTCTTTTCAGAGCTATGTAACGGAAAAGGATTACGACGAACTCAAAGGACTTTCTCTCACGTTTCCGGACTGAGAAAAGTACAGGCCAGCTACTTCAAAGCCATGGACTTTAATTTCTGCAATGAAAGGAGGTAGCCCCCCTGCGGGGGGCGGGTACTCCAAAAATCTTCCATCTTTGCTAATCTTGGCGACAAACTCGGCGACCATTTTGGCGACTTAGCGGCAAAGTTGGCAACTTTGGCGACAAAAGGGATTTTCTAGAAGAACCTCGAACTTTCAACCTATTTCTACAGGCTTCATGAACGTTCAGGATATTACGTCACCTCCTACGTAATGAAGTTCCTTCCTGTTCAAAAAGTATAAAAGCAAGCTTTCAAGCCAAGAAGAGCGAGTTTGAATTTGATCAGCAAGTAAGCTGGTGAACTGATAAGAAACCTTTGAGTGCTGTTTCGAGATTTAATGGTAATCACTGTTGTTTTAATACTTGTGCTACGTTCCTATTCTTTGAGTATTTGTTAAATAAAGAGCTTTATTTTTTTAAATCCTGCTTATTGGACTGCATTCACGTACACCCACAACACAATTTCGTTACATTATAATGATTATAATGCTACGACTCATTTTTATTTCCAGAGAAATGCGAAAACATATTTATTTGCATAGGAAGGAAATTTTTCACTTTCATTATTGATTGCACCCGGCAGGTACTTGAATCTTCCAAGGTTCTTTTCAAGCAAATAGTGTGTTCTTATGGGAGTTCGGTTGAAAAATTGCTTTTCTTCACTACAACAGAGAAAATACTGATGCTGTGTTTCAAAATTCATGTTCCGCCAAGTCAGTTTCGAAGGGCCAATAAAAAAGTTCTGAAGCCAGTCTTCAAGAAGAAATAGATATATTGGGTACAAAACAGTGCCTGCCCGCAATCTGAAATTGTGTTGACTTAAATGTAGAAAGAAAGTAGTTAAACATGTTTTGTATAATATAAATATTCGTTTTATGATTCTGTTAGATTATAGAAAGATCATTAATGGAAATTTGAGAACCTACGTGCAATTTTGATGGTAATACATCATTTTTTAAAAAAATTATAATGGTTCTATAATGAAACATCCATCCGAATTTCCATTAGTATATATCACAGTATAAATACCAGAGTGTTCCCTAACTCTTTACCGTGAATATTTTGGGGTAACAGTCAAGAATTTTGACATTTTTGTCCCGGATTTCGATAAAATGGCACCGACCCTATTTTTATTTATATGAAAATAAGTAGAGAGAATCTTTCGTTTCCTTTGTTTTCAGCGAGGAATTCGCCACTCTTCAAATCTGGAATTTTTGGAACACGGGAAGGAAAACCTTTCGTCAGGGTGAAACTCCGATGAAAATTAGCATAGCGGAATCGAATGGTCAGAATTCAAAATAGTTTGAAGTCTGATTGGATCGGCCGGATAACAGTTCGAGGATCTCACTGCGAGGCTAGCGCGGAAACAATAGTTCAGCCTATATTGGGACCTCGCGTCGAAGGTAGAAATGAAACTCGAAATCCCCTTTGTGGGGGAAGAGGGGCATGGATGGGAAGGATTCTGAGACTTTGAACCTTGTCTCGAAACAAACCTTGGAACATTCGTGAATATCATGCCTATTTTTTCAACTTCAATGGTGGAAAGAAAACGGTCTTAGGGCAAATGCTTAGCCTTCTTGTGTATACCCAGCTTTAGATATCAGCAGTAGTGTTTACCCGTCTATTTTCTCGTATACTTAAACAACATATCGCCTATTGACAACCAACGCCACATATATAATTTTTTTTTGGCAAGCTGCTTGCTACATATCTAAAATCGAATCTTGAATTAGACGTTAGTTGGTCCATTATCCCAAAACAATTATTATCAAGTGACCTTCGGATTTTTACTTTCTCGTATACGAAGAGAAATATGTAGAGAAGAGAGTATTGTAATCGTAAAAAAATTCGAATTCGAGATTTTGACGAAACTCCACGTTTTAGACCTCCCTGAGTCCGAAAAACACAATTTTAGAATTATGTCTGTGTGTCTGTGAACACGATAACTCGAAAACCATTAGAGATACTTTGATGAAATTTTATATGTGATTTTTAAACATAATTTGTAGGTTTCTGTCACATTTTGGAGAAAATCCGTCTACAGGAAGTCTGTCTGTCTGTCCGAGGTCATGTGAACACTATAACTCAAAAACTTGAATGGGTATATAGATAAAATTTGGTACATAGATTTATTATAATGGATGTAGATCCGTATAAATGTTTGGGCCAAATCTGACAAAGGGTTGACTGTCTGTAGGTCTGTATAATCGCATACTTTTTTTACTCAATTTAGTATGGTTGGCGTTTGACCTTGGCGGTCTACGAAGGAAATTCTAGCGAGCCGCAAACATGCCCTTCAGAAATTATGCAACCCGAATCGAAACTTCATTCTGACATTCTCCAGATTGAAGGTATGGTGAAATCTTGCGTGATATCTGTAGTAAAATTTCTTTCTCAAAAACGTTAAATAAAAATGTAGTACATCAGCGCGCATAAAAATTGACAACATACACAATTCTTTTTGAAAAATATTAAGTTTCAGGAATTCATGAATTTTATATGTTTCATTGTAAATCACCATTCATAATTTTTTTCTCAAAATAACTAGGCCTTGCGTAAATACCCCAAGAATATTTACCTACTGGGTGTTTACCCACCTCACATTACTTGTCGTATGCGAGAAAGTTTCGGGGAGGTCACTCCCGCTGGTTTAATGAACAATAAGAATATAAAATTAATGGAAGCGAAATTCTTTGCTATTTATATCTATAAAATTTGAAAGACGAACTGGCTACCATGGGTAGATTTATCCCAGCCTTAAAGCGCAGCCTTTTTACTTTTTCGTATGCGAAGTATACAAAGAGAAAATATAGTAATCATCGAAAAATTCGAACTCGAGATTTAGATGAAAGCTCCACGTTTTAGACCTCTCTGAGTCCGAAAATCCAAATTTTCGAATTATGTCTGTCTGTGAACGCTATAATTCGAAAATTATTAGAGTTAAAGAGATTATATTTGGTATGTGTTCTTTAAACATAATTTGTAGGTTTCTATCAAATTTTGGACAAAATCCGTCCGCGGGAAGTCTATCTGTCTGCGTTCGTCTGAACACGATAACCCTAAAACTTAAATAGCTAGATGAATAAACTTTGGTACAAAATTTTATTATATGGAATGTAGTTCATTATAAAATTTTGGGCCGAAAGAGCCGAATGTTTGTTAACACAATAGCTCCTTAACACAATGACTTAGATAAATGAAATTTAGTATTTGGCCTTCTAATCATAATTGTAGATTTGTGTCCAATTTTTCTTACAATCGGTTTAAAAAAGGCATTCAAATTGCTAATTCTATTTTCTTTATCGTACTCAGGCCTATTGCGTAATCGCGCCGGCTTCTAGATTTTACTTCTGCCTTTCGCCGTATTGCCTGAAACTCATGGTATGTCGTTTCGGTTTTTTTTCTCCACCTGCGTTAGGGATGCTTAGTGATTTTTACTGTCTTTTAGCCTATTTTTCTACATATGTGTTAGGGAGTGTACGAGAAAATTTAGAGAAGATCACTCCCACTGGTTTCATTATTAAGTAAAAAATTGTGTTGGGTTGGCATCAGGTTGAATTTCCAATAACTAATCTGTATTTTTTCTGCTACATAAGGTTTTCAGAAGGACCATTGCACCTTTCCCTCCAATAGATCGTTTTAATGCTGTTTTCACTTAATTTGGCGGGAAATAACATAGAATATCCGAACATTACATTAGAAACACAATAAAAAAATCATGCACTTAAGGGTTAAGTCTCATTTTGGAATTCAGGTAGAATGCGTTATACATATGTCACGTATGTCATTGTTACTATAGAACATGGGATCGGAAACGGAAAAGGAAAGGCGCCACACGGGGCTGTTTGTCAGTGAATTAATTTAAAGAAAAGAATACACCAAAAATCAAATGTGCATCACAGGTTTAATGATATACAAATTATAACAGCATAGAACCCGCTGCACTAATAACAATATGCAAATCTTGTATCGCTCCTGATGACAAAAACCTTTGAACACTTACTTAATTCTCACACTAAGCGAGGCGGTCCCGGGGGTCTAAAAAATTATCTTTAACAGCGACGAAGGCCGGCCCGAAGCGGTTGGCTTCTTTTGAGGTGAGGTGAAATCGCTTTGGAGATAAGCGCGGTAGAGAGGTTCAATTATCCTTGCCAACTATAGCCCACTTCCGTGCGCCTTAAGGGTAAGTTATAGCAGGTGGTGGGGCGATGGTGTGAATGACCACCATGGTTGGGAGAGTCCAATTCATGTCACTACCTCTGAAAAATTCCCGGTTTTAAAGGAGCTAGAAGAAAAAAGTCGCATCGGGATAAAAGAGTTAAGTGCTGCGAATGATTCTTGCTTATATTGCATTCTCCTTGCCAGTATCGTTTCTGTTATGCTTCAAATTAATTGTAATGCTATTTATGTGGCTGGGTTCTTATAATATTGTAAACTTGTATTTCTATTAAATCTGTAGGGTATATTTTAACCGGGGATGCTTTATTTTTACTTAAAGCGCTAACATCGAATCTCTGTATCCCAGCATTGTGCTTCAGACCCATGTTCTACTGCAAAAATGACTTTTTCTGCATGTCTGACCTAGCCTTGAAGTTTGTAAATGACTTTTCTGTCGCTTACGAACGAGGCTAGTAATGAGATAAAATGCTTGACATATTCATTGGCTGAAATTTGCTTTTTATGGTAAAAGACCAATGTAAGTATAACTGAGAAAATATCGGCACACACAATATTCTGCATAGACATTTTTTAACTCTATCGTTACGGAATCGTCCCATACGTCCCTTCAAGCAAAAGACGATAGCCGTCCGAATGTCACTCTGAAATTTCCACACTCTGTCATTAAGTCTGAATGATTTCACACCCGCGGCGCGTGCTTTCTTCGTTAAAGTGACTCGCCCAGACGTGTTTAGGGAAGAGAGGAGTTTTCTTACAATTCGGACAATGCCAGCTGCCATTACGGTTTTTGAGGGGGAAAGTGAATTTCCCTTATCTTTGATAGAGGGAGCGCGGAAGTTCCCGTATTTTGAGGAACCTTTGTTTCAATGGCCTTAGGAATCGGAGGGTTAATAAAACTGATGGTATTCTCGCGTTCGTGATCGGAAGACCAAAATCATGAAACCGGTTGCCAGTAGAGACGGGTCTCTTGTGTCGTCCATTACCGTTGAAACCGTCGCTTGTCATGAAAAGTTGTCATTCTGGTGTATGGAAGACAGATACGCTTGCCAAACGTCGCTCTCATCTTTTAAAAACAAGAGGTCGGTTGCAAAACAGTTCTCGTATGGATTCATAACTATAGAGAAACCAATAAACTATTCAGTCAGCCATTTGTTAATTTGTATTCTACGAATTATTTTTATATTTTAATGATATATTTAGAGTAAGAAAAATTTGTAACTAAAAATATGAGATCACATATGCCATTCATAAAATGCATTTGAAAATTTGATACACGTAATAGAATAGATCGTGTTTATATGGATAAGTAGGTTCTTAAGACAACGGATGTTAAAAATGTAAATGAAATAACTAAATTTTTAATTCCAAAACTATAAAAACTCTGCGATTTACATAAAATGTGTCTAGATGGTTAGGGCAGGATAGTTTCACATATAAATTCCTACATTGTTTTGCCTGTAGTAAAAGTGAAGACATAAAATTTTGGTGTCTATTTCTAAGCCTTACTATGGTAAGAACAATTTTTTTTTAAATTAGTCAATTAAATAATTTTAAAATACAGCCTCCATTACAAATGATTGATCTGTCAAATGAAAAGGATCTTTACTTAAAAATGAATGAACATAGTAAGTTTTCTGCTATAATTATTTTTTTGAAATAAGATTCATGAGAATTCTTTCATTCAGAAGCATGTTTTATCACCACTGATAATATAAAATGAAAATCGGTGCTTCAATTTCCAGAGAGCTTCAGTATTAATTTGTGTTTTGGTATTTACAATATCAAACAATAAATAGCAAGTTATATTCTGTTTTAAAAAGTACTCAGTGTTCCCGAGGTTTGTGATTACATTCTTCGAAAACAGATACTTTTTTCTCGATTGCGATTTTTGTTCAATATCTAAAGAAATCCTGAATTTAATCTGCACCTCTAGTGCGAAGAAATTTGAGAAATCCATATACTTCGAATGCTCCCCAAAAAAAATGTCATTTTGAAAGTTATTTAGTTCGCATTGCAGTTTTTAATTGCTGTAATAATTTATTTTAAAATAATACATTCTACTAGGTTTTATGTAGCCGGATTCCAACCAAAAGGTATAGAATAGAAAATATAAAAAAATTGGAAGAGGAAACGCATAAAGTGTCACTTAAATATAGTTATATTATTGGGAATGTATTAAAGTTGAAATTGGTGCTGAAAGTCATTTAATTTTGTATCTATTCCATGGCAATTGTACTCGCGTCCTTTATTTTGTTCGCATTTCAAAATAATATATTTTAAATTTTGATACAAGGTTATTCATCTAGAATTCGTGTCTAATTTGTTTCCCAAATTTTAGTAGATCTGTACAAGAAAGATAAATTTTTCCGAACATTCTCCTGTAATTCATTAAAATAATACATGCATTAAATATTTTATGAATGTCTCTGCCATTTTAAGTGGGATGAAAATGCTTGTTCAGTAATACGTAATTCAAAATCCAATTCATTATTTCCGAAAAATCAAATATTTAACACTTCCCTAGAAATTTTCTATTCACCTATTTATTTATAATAGAAAGCGTGAAAAGTTTGTGTTTTAAATATACAATTTCTTGCATTATATTATATTTAGCCGTTTAATCTCTACAGTCTACAGAGTATTTGAATAAGTTGTTTTCTACAACACCTTTAGATCCACTGAAGATAGTATATAATTCATGAAATTTGCTTCAATATTGAAATATATTGCAGGAAATGCAAATAATCAGGAGGTATAAATTTTTAAGTTAATGAAATGAAGCTCTTGGAACAATACGAAGCTTTTCAAAATATCAGCATATTCTTTACTAAGTAAATTAATTACTTTCTGGTATAACACTTTTTCTCTCTACGGAG